>SJYV01051959.1:197206-262426 GCA_006410875.1 Neotragus pygmaeus | reverse complement strand
CCCTGGTGGCCCCGGGGGCACAGGCAGCCCCACCTGTGGGTGCCGTGTAGCCGGGCAGCAGGGGAAGGGGGCCGGGGGACGGGCCCTCATCTGGGCGACACGCGGGGGCAGAAGCGAGGGGCGGTGTGAGTGACAGGGACCAGGCCCAGAGCCCTGAAGCTCGGGGACACGAGAAGGGGTTTAATCAAGGACTGGGGACAGAGAGAGCCTCGCCTTCTTCCAACTGCTCTTTGTCCTTGGACTGAGTGACACGCGCGCAGTCTCCAGCTGAGCCTTTTTAGGAGCAGGTGCAGGTGAGGCTGCTCTTTCTCCTCTACTCCTCACCCACGTCTTCCGCTTGCACCCCTGCCTCTGGCGACCGCCATTCGGTGGTTAGTTTCCCACTAATGTTTCGAGGCTTAGAAGTCCCACGGAGTTAACCTCAGCGATGCTAGTGGCATTGAAAAATGAAAGTGAAATGCGCAAAAATTAAAGGAAGCTATCATTTAAAAGAAATCTTAGTCTATTATATTTTTACAGCATCCATATATGCAGACATCTAAAAAATAGTAATGGTTTCTGCAGCCCAGAAAAGGAGCAAGCATTTGAAATGCGATCCACATTACAAAGACAGACCAGCTTTTCTCAGACTTGTGTTTCTCCTGAGGCCTTGTCTGACTAGACCCTGGGTGCCTTGCCCCTCCTATGACAAGCTGATTGATATATGACAGATGTGAATCTAGATGTAGATATAATCAGAGATTATCTATCTATCTTCAACTATACATTATTTAATTTTCTTAGATTCAAAAATCACGACTATATGAACTAAAATGTAAGTTCCCAAATTCTTGGGTGAAAAGCAAAAATGTCTAAAGATTTTTCTGCAGGGTGTTGGAGAACCTGTGTCTTTCTAAGCACTAAGTTATGTATAATTTAAGCTTTTTGTCATTCCCTTTAGTGATTAATTTGTAACAAAGTCAATAGAATATGCAAAAGAGCAGAACCAAAATGCTGGATTCTGCCCTTGGGGACCAGGATGTCCAGACGCAGAAGCTGGGGGGTGGGAGTGAGGATTCCCTGGGGGGATCACTGAGCGTAGTAATGAGGGGGCCCCTCGCCTCCCCTTCACGGTGATGGGGAGAGTCCGCCTAAGAAGACAGCCCCACAGCCCAGCCTCTCAGGGCCCTGTCCCTCTGGGGGCACCGTGCCAGAGCTGTCCAGCGCTTCATCAAGCCAGCTGCTCCTGGGCTAAGAAGCTCCCGGCTTCTCCAGGGAGTCTGGTGGGTGTGCACCCATTGCTGCAACTACTCTCCCGGTGAAAGTGTTCCTTGGTCAAGAGAACGTTCTATGGGAAGCCAGGATGACGAGGCCTTCTGCGAGAGCGTGGACTGTGATGATGGTGGAGGCGCTTTGGGCAGGCAGGGGGATTGATATCTGAGGGATTCATTTATTCAAGAGGAGAAAGTGCTGCCCCAGTAACGGAGAGGATCCCGTGATCAGCCTGGAAGGGCGCTGCGGTGGGGACACAGCCACCTCTCACGGCCGCAGCTACTCCACGCTGACCCGCGTGTTGTTGAACCCACCCCGGCCTCATGGTCTCTCTGCAGGCGGGACCGCTGAGCGAGGATCTGTGGAAGGACAGGGCTGACGGCGCAGGACCTCCTGCCTGGCCAGCCTGGGGTTGGAAGCTCTTTGTAAAGCCCACGGGGCGTCAGTGCCTGAAGGCTCTTCGGTGACCTCTCCATCACCTGTCACGCCCGCCTCTGACACCGCATCAACCCCAGCCCGCAGAGCGGTGTGGTTCCTGCCTTGGACTGGAAAGACAGGCTCTAGAACTGCCGTTCTGAGCAGCCTCAAGCTCCCCCACAGAGAGACCCTCCCTCCTCTGGGGCTTTCGGGGTCTCTCCTGACCCGGGCCGTGATGGGCCAGGGGCTGCTCATGTCCGGAGCCAGCAGCTGCACCTTCTAGGTGGTGAGCAGGGTGGTGAGAGGCAGACGGTGGGCAGAAAAGGTCCAGAAGGAGCGTGGGTTCCCTCCCACCTCCAGACTGGCTCAGGCCCCAGCTTGGCTGCAGTCGTCCATTTTAAATGAAATACTGCCAGGCACATCCAGTGTCGTGCTGGGGGATCAGACGACAGCTCACAGAGGGCAGTCAGGCTGCAGACGTTTGTGTGAAGAGCACAGAAATAGCAGGAGTAGGGAGAGCCGTCCCCCACACCCCACACTCCCGGCTCAGAGAAGCTTCTTTGCAATGTGCCTCTCACGAGTGCAGAGATGAAGACCCTGCCGGACAGGGCACAGGGGGCTGAGCAGATGCCAGAGCAGCCGACGGAGGCGGCGGGACAGCCACCCCCGAGGGTGCCGGCGGCCCCTGTGGCCGTGTCTCCTGAGATGCACTCTGCTCAAACCCCCTCAGAGATGTCGCGTTGGGGACGCTCCGGCTGCCCAGCTCTCGGGGGCTGGTGCTCAGGTGGTTGCCCCCAGCCCCTCCCCAGAGCCAGAAGCAAGCAGCTGGCTTGGCAGATGGATCCTCGCTGCTGATGGCAGGAGAAGGCTCCAGCTTCCTGGAAATCCCAGGGGTTCCCCGGGAGTTCCTACATTTCCCAGTTCCCTCCTAATACATTCAGCCAAGTGTTCTTTCTCAGGAATTGTCTGATGAGAAAGGAGTTACGTGGGAGACGTTGCCAGGGTTGTGCTGGGGACAAAGACAGGCTGTCTGAATAGATACTTCATAAACCTGAAATCAATAAACAGATGCTCAATAACTCACAGAATGTGATCGATTAGCAGGATTTATCAAATATGATTCCACCCAGGACTGGTAGCTTGGAAAGCAAGACTTCCTTCTGAGTAGTACTTTCACAGCCCTTACAGGCAATCACAAATGCTTTTATGAATCTTTTGAAACAGAGTATCTTTAAGTAGTCCTGTCTGACTCTTTGTGACCCCATGGTCTANCTCTTGAATCACTGTATGGATGTGAAGGACCCCTTCGAGGTTCAATAGGGAAGGGATGATTTCCCCTGAGAAGCCACAGTGGACAAGGGCCTCATGTTGCCTAGAGGGGAGGACCTCCTGGTTTTTCTCGAATTGCAGCAGGTTCCTCTGAGTTACAACGGGGAACTCAGGGACCCGACCCTTTGGCCTCAGGAAAGGCCAGTCTCCACGCGAGTTGTGAGGGGCTTCTCAGGATTCCTGCCCAGTCATTGCCTGGTCCTAAATACTCATCTGGAGCCGAGTCCGAAACCTGAGGTTTCGTCTCCAGTGCTGACATGGATCGTTGGGTTCCTCTAGAGCCTCCACAGGGGAGTCAGGCCTCATCTCGAGTGGAGATGTCCACTTCCGCTTTCCTCCCAAACTGTAGCAGCAGGGTCAGTATTCCCGTTGAGTTGACACTAGGGCCTGTGGCTTTCCCTCGAAGCTTTCCCACAGGGCTGAAACACGTGCCACCGTGATATGAGTCAATACTCGGGGTGACAGTCGAGGCAGTGCAGGGAAATCAGGTTCCTCTGCACTAGACTGAGACNCAGCTTCCTGGAAATCCCAGGGGTTCCCCGGGAGTTCCTACATTTCCCAGTTCCCTCCTAATACATTCAGCCAAGTGTTCTTTCTCAGGAATTGTCTGATGAGAAAGGAGTTACGTGGGAGACGTTGCCAGGGTTGTGCTGGGGACAAAGACAGGCTGTCTGAATAGATACTTCATAAACCTGAAATCAATAAACAGATGCTCAATAACTCACAGAATGTGATCGATTAGCAGGATTTATCAAATATGATTCCACCCAGGACTGGTAGCTTGGAAAGCAAGACTTCCTTCTGAGTAGTACTTTCACAGCCCTTACAGGCAATCACAAATGCTTTTATGAATCTTTTGAAACAGAGTATCTTTAAGTAGTCCTGTCTGACTCTTTGTGACCCCATGGTCTATAGCCCACCAGGCTCCTCTGTCCGTGGGATTCTCCAGGCAAGAATACTGGAGTGGGTTGCCATTTCCTTCTCCAGATCTTCCTGACCCAGGGATCAAACCTGGGTGTGCTGCAATGCATCTGAGCTACCATCTGAGCTACCAGGGAAGCCACAATTTTTGTTGCTTAAGATTGGAAGTCTAAGCCACGAGATACACTGGTTTAAAATATTTATTAATTCAAAAAAATTTTAAATTTTTTATACAAAGATGGTGAGAAAAATCTCATGCAAACTCTGGGCATACAATAAAAATAACTCAAATATTCATAAGATGATTTTGTACAAAATAATTCTTTTCTAAGGAGGACCTCCCGCAGACAGCGCAGCCCCCTCCTCCAGGCCCAGCACCCCCGGGGAGAGGGGGGCGACCACCCTTGGACCGGCAGGTGGTCCATGTCCATGTGTCTGCTGGCCGCAGGTGTCGCTGCGATGATGAACAACCTATTCTAATACGCAGGAAGCTAGACGGAGACCGGGCCGAGTTGGGACGTCCCGACACCATGGAACTCCTGACGGGTGGAAGGAACTCACAAAGGTTTCCAGAAATGTTTCGGGGAATTGGCTTGACTGATGAAAACGCCTTGAGGGGGTTAGAGTTGGTGCCTCTTTCCGCTGAGGTGCAGACCTGTGGCAGACTTAGAATCTGTGTATATTACAAGTAATCTGCATAAGTAAAACACTTAAGGGAGCAACGTATCATGGCAATAAGAAATGCATCAAACTCGGAAGGCTGTACCAAAGGGAGCTTCAATATGAAACAGTAACCCCGGGAGAAGGCAGCCCATGGCCCAAGGGCCCCCGACCCGGCCAGGCGGGGCCACCCCCACGCCGCCTCTACCTCCGCCCTGACGCCTGGACGCTCAGCCTGATCCTGATCGCGTCCTCACACTCTCATCTCATCTTCCGGAGCCTGAGTCTGTTTTCTTTGTCCCGCTTCTTGAGAATAAGGATGAACTGGTTGAAAAAATGCTCCTGGTCCTTCCGCTTTTGGACGAGTCGAAACCTCTGATCCCGGCCATACTTCTCAGCAAACTCCTTAAACGTGGTCCTGGAAGACAAAAGGCATCCTGAGGGCCTTCCTGGAGGAGAGCGGCTGCCAGGGCTCTGCACAACTCCTTTCTGAGCCCAGGGTCCCAGGAGCAGGACCCTCGGCAGGAGGATAGGCAGAGGGAACGCACACTGGGCCTCCGGCACCAGCTGCCTGCTCCCCGTACTGGGCGTCACTTCCCACAGGCCCGGCCGAAGCCTGAGCCACGTTAACGCGCACATCTGCCCGTCGCTGCACCCGGCTGCCCTCTGGACACGAGCCTGGCCTTGGCTCCCTCCTGGGCCTCGTCACTCCAAGCCCCCAGTGCGCACCATCCCTGCTCCGGCCACACAGGCCTTCTTGCTCCCTCTGCTCTCACCGTACTCCTGCTTGCCTTGGGCTTTGCATATGCTGTTCCCTCCGCCTGGCACACCCTTCCCTCTTTTCCCCACTCATCCTTTAGAGCTCGCTCCTCACTAGAAGTGAGAAGCGGAACATTTCCTGCCACATCAGGAAACAAAGGATGTCGTAGGCACCACCAACTGCAGCTCCCACGGACAGTGAGCTCAGGAAGGAAGGAATTCCTGCCAGCTGGCAGCCACCAGACAGCAGCCGCTCCCCACAGCAAGTCCCCAGAAGCTCGGGATGTGGAAACACAGGACCCTGGCCCCAGAGAGCCGAGGTACAGATCAAAGGAACGGCTTCCGGGAACCCAGACTCTCGCATCTTCCCGTGCACAGAGAGGCACCCTCTCATGGCCCGCACCCCGGACGGCACCTTGAAGAGCCTCAGCCGTCCAGCTCACCTCGCCTCTCCCTGCGCCCGCAGACGCACGCTACCTGCTTTGTTTCTATGGAGCCTCCTGACAGTCTAAGCCCAGTGGCATGCGCTCAGCACCCGAATACTGACTCACTGAACCCGTGACCGCCAGGCCAGGGAGGCACCTGTAAGGAGCTCAGAGATCCCAGCCAGGCCAGGCCTGAGGGGCCGGGGCAGCTCACAGGGCGGGAGTGGATGCAGCCTTGTGGGGACAAGCGGAACCTCGGCCAGGCCCTGGTCCCTAGAGCTGCCTCTCCTCCCAGCTGCGAGCTTGAAGCCAAGGGCTGTGACAGCTCCAGGGGGCAGGGGCCCTGGGTAGCCGGGTGCCTGGACATTGCCCATCTGCCTCCTGCCTGGGGGTCCTGCAAGAGCTGCAGCCGGAGCTGCAAGAAGGGCCCGGAGTGCGTGAGAAACCCACACACCCTGTGCCTGGGGAGACGTCGTCCTCCAGTTTCTCTTTGTGGACAATTTCATTTTTTATTGCAGAGATTTCATTGTTGCATTGAACTATTATAACTTAATGTGCTGCGCTTAGTCTATCAGTCATGTCTGACTCTGCGACCCCTTGGACTGTGTAGCCCACCAGGTTCCTCTGTCCGTGGGGATTCTCTAGGCAAGAGTACTGGAATGGGTTGCCAAGCCCTCTGCCAAGCGATCTTCCCAACCCAGGAATCGAACCCAGGTCTCCCGCACTGCAGGCGGATCTTTTACCTTTAATACATGAATAACAAGATTATATTGACACGGCTGTTAAGAGACAAGACCAGTAATTAGTAGACCCCTGTTGGCTTCCCCAGTGACTCAGCGGGTAAAGAATCTGCTGCAACGCAGGAGACACAGGAGGCACAGGTCGGGAAGATCCCCTAGAGAAGGAAATGGCAACCCATTCCAGTACTCTTGCCTGGGAAATCCCGTGGGCAGAGATGGGCTACATTCCACGGGGTGGCAAAGAGTCAGACATGACTAAGCTGCAGCAACTGTAACTGCGTCGTCACTAAACAAGGTGTCTCACACCTTCCTCAAGCACTTCTGTTCTCCGGGCATGTTCCAGAACCCCGCTTGCTCCCAGGCTTCCTGGTTGCCAACATTCTCCCTTCTTTCTTTCACTCCCTCCTTCTCACCCTCCATTCCTTCCATGATTTCACAATTCCCTCGTACTGGACTAACACACACTTATTTGCACTTCCATCACCCATCTGCATGAGAAAAGTGAGGCGCTGAGTCACAGGGTGCTTGTCATCTTGGGGCTGTCTAGAGGGAGCCTGAGCATTTTCAATAGGGGGCTGGGCAGAGACCCTTCTAGAGAGATCCTATTCCGGGCACCTCTGAAAAGAAGCATCCCCAAAAAGAAAAACAAATCAAAACTGTGAGCTGTTGGCCATCTCGAGGGGCAGCCTGCCTTACTGCTGACCCTGGTGGACCGTCCAGAGGGCCTGGGGAAGTTCTCTGAGTACCTAGCACCTCGGCTTCCTTTCCCCAGGGACTTGGCTGCCCGCAGTTGAAAGAGGTGGCTGATCCGGCTGGAGTGCTGGTCCCGCAGCCCACAGGGAGGTCCCCCCGAGCCTCCTCTCCCTGTCCCAAGACCCCAAGAGCTGGGCAGGGCTGGGAGCAGTCCCTGGACTATCCCTGTGGTCAGGATGGGAGCCAGGATGATGGGAGGTGTCACCAAGGGTCCTCGGGATGCCTGTGCTGAGCCAGATGGCAGCAGCAAGAACTGCCCGCTGTCACTAGGACACCTGCGAACGGCAGAAAGAGGACGTGAAGAGGATCTGGAAAGGGCTTGAGACGTCCTGGAATTGGCTGCCTTTGAAATGCAAGCCAGCTTTGTAATTACAAAAGTATTATATACCCAGTGCACACTTCTAAAAAGTGGCAGGCAATTAGATCTAATTTCATCGAAGAGTATATTCACTTATAGCACTGGTTTTCCTTCTCTATGTGTGTGTAATCTTCCTAATTGTCAAATACAGCCTGAATGTTTCTTCTTTGCATTCATGATATGTTCACGGGAGGGGGAGATACGTTGGCTTATGGTTAGCAGCTTAGCAGTGGATGGACAGATCATGAGCTAACTGTCCCTGAGGCCAGCGCATGGCAAGGATGAGCGTCTTCAGGACCTGCCGGGCACCACGCGTCTTGCCTTGTCTGCCCCACATGCCATCCTGCTAGAGGCCGGTGAAGCAGGGTGACTCATCCCCACAGATGGAGACACGTGAGCTGTGAAGGTCCAGGGCCTGACGCAGGGCCGGGACCAAGGATGGACAAGGCTGCGCTGCGCTGACATGGGAGCTCCAGAGCCACCCCCACCCCGGGGTCACTGGCTAGTGTGATGGGGCGAATCCATGGCCTGGACCCAGCGTTCCCGTAGAAACCGCAGTTTACAAAGCATGCCTGGTGGGGTGCAGCCCATGGGGTCACGAAGACTCAGACACGACTGAGCGACTTCACTTTCACTTTTCACTTTCATGCATTGGAGAAGGAAATGGCANAAAAAATAAAGTCTGACACTGTTTCCCCATCTATTTCCCAAGAAGTGATGGGACCGGATGCCACGATCTTCGTTTTCTGGAATGTTGAGCTTTAAGCCAACTTTTTCGCTCTCTTCTTTCACTTCCAACCTTGACATTTCCCTTCATATCTGGGGAGACATAAGCACTTTACCTTCTGGATAAAATTGAAAGGAAAAAAAAATTGTGTGGATGCTAACTAACGTTTTGCTAAACTATCATCCATTGCTGAACAATCTCCTTTCTCAAGTTTAAGTTTGTATTGTAAGTTTCCCAAGTAAAACCATTGCGTCCTGAAAGGGAAGTGCCTGTCGAGGGTAATCCAGCATCCCTCCTGATGAATCGCACTTCTTAGTGGAATCTGTATCCTCAGAGTCGTATTATTATTTTTAAGGTGTCACTGGTTGAAAACCACTTGGCTGGACTGGAAGGAAGGGTGCTGGCGGACATGTTTGACTTCCTGTCCAAAGAGCTGGTGAGACTGCAGGAGGAGAGGCGGGTCCACGCCCTGGCCATGTTGGCCGAGCGGCAGCGCCGGATGCGCGAAGCTGAAGAGAGCGGCCGGCGCCAGGTGGAGCAGAGGCGCCTGCAGGAGGAGGACCAGATATTTAAGGAGGCAAGTGGGGACGTAGTAAGGGAGCCGTTTGTAAGGAGCCGAGTCAAACCCAAGGAACCTCAAGATAGGCGATGGCTTTCATTTTTTAATTGTCTTCAACAGATAATGTATTGGGTTCCTAGGATATGCCCAGCAGTATGTAAAGGCATTGTGGGGTACTTTGGAGGGAAATACCAGGCCTGGCCCATTCTCTCCTGGAGCTTAAATCCTATATAACATGTAAATAAGGGTAGAATAAGAAAATGTGTTTTGTGTGGTGTTTCGCGAGGAAACAAATGGGGCCCAGTGACACATTTTTACAGAGGTCACTGGGGGTACTTGTATGAACAAGTTGGAGGGAGGACAGGGTGAAAATAAGGGATCTGAAAGGAGGCTGATGAACTGACTTAGGCCAGAGTGAGAAATAGGGTGAAGTCAAGTGTAAAGTCCAGTTTCCGGTGTCAGTGAGTAGGGAGATGACAGTTGTTTTCCAAGGCAGGAAAGCTGAGGACGGAATAGGTTTGGGGCAGGGGTGGAATCAGGAGTTTGATTTACATTAGACTGAGACATCTTGGTAGAGGTTTCATTTCAGCAAATGAATATATCAGATGGAATTTAGAAGAGATTTTTTGACTAAAGATAGAAACGTGGGAGTTAGGAATGCCAGGCTGGTCAATTAGAATTCTGACCAAGTCCCAGTGGATGTGAAATCCCAGACTGACCCAGATGCAAACTCAGAGGAAATTTGAGGAACCAATAATATCTCAAAGCACTCTTGCCCTCATCAAGAATGCAAAAGCTCAAGTGATAAAATTGGAGGGAATTTGTAAGGAAGATTTCTTTAAGGGGAGCTGTGCTGTGACTAATACCCGCCCCCCCCCATATCACACCTAGAGTTTGGGGACCACATGTCCCTTTTCTTGGGGAGCTAGATGTGTATTCTTTCAGTTAGGGTGTCTGACCCCCAGGAATGCAGAGGTGGAAGCTGGGCAGGCTGAGGGGTTTGAGCACAGAAGAGGCTGCGTGGGTGGCCAGCACACCCAGAATATGTCAAAGCAAAGACTGTGTGAGTCTCCCTTGGGCCAGATGGAAAAGACAGAAAGTGCCAACCTTTTTAAAAAAGTGCCAATTAAAAAAAAAAAAAAAATTCCTGCCCAGGAGGCTATCTGAATTATAAATATGGATACTTTTGAGCTCCTCAGGTAAGAAAAAATAATGCTATGTCAGCTTGAGGTTTTCTTATTTGATCTGTGATTTTAAGGATTTACCCAATTCCCAGGGAATTCGGATTGATTCATAAATAGTATTTGCTGTTTTTTCTAATTAAAATATTGATTAAAATTAAAGATTTTCCATCTTCTGTACAGCTTAAAAACTTGCAGGTTGTATATTGTCAAGTTCAGCTCTTTTTTTTTTTTATACTTTACAATATTATATTGCTTTTGCCATACATCAACATGAATCCGCCACGGGTGTACCCATGTTCCCCATCCTCAACCCCTCTCCCACCTCCCTCCCCAAGTTCATTTTTTTTTTTTTTTCCAAGTTCATCTTTTTAATTGGAGTGGAGGATCATCTCTGGTGTCAAACAGTCTATAATAATAATTTGTATTCTACTTTCCTGTCATCCTAACAGCTTTTCTTTAAATAGAATTACTGAGATTTAGCAATTTTTAGCAAACAAGAACTTACTATCCCCTACTGAAATCACTAAGGAAAAACCAACCGGGATGGGAAGAACCAGTTGGGAGTGAGAATAAAAGGAGAGAGACAAAGAAACCACTATACTCAGAAATACAAGGAGAGAGACAAAGAAACCACTATACTCAGAAATACAGAAAGGAAGATACACCTGAAAGACTTCTAGGAAGGTGTCTTCTGGATGGGAGCAGCCCCAGGAAATGTCAGCACGTCTGGGAGGGGCATGAAAGGGTTAAAATGACCCTTCTGGCCTGATTTAAGGATCATTAATGTAAAGAATGTATCCATCCAGGGACGCCCCCATGCATCATTTAAATTCCCTATCTTCCATCATATGATCCTTTTATAGATAAATATGCATGCATGCACATACGTATACCAAAAACTAGAAATGGACACATTAGTAAATTTCTAGAAAAATAACATATATTGAGAAATATAGTCATAGACTCATATTTAAATGCATATACGCTTCATGTCCGTACGTGAAGACACATTCACAAACAAAATCCCATGAGCACAGTATTAGCAAAGGTGTGGAGGAACACATAGACACACATATAACCACCCGAACGTTTCCTTTACTCACGCACATACAAGCACAACTGTGTCCACAAACATACACATTTATAAAGATGCATGTAAACACACAAGTACGTATGTTGTTAGAAGTAGACCACATTAAACTTCCCCTCTGAACAAGGCTCAACTGTCTAATTGTTCCATTCTAGGTGTGACTTGTCTCCTGAATGAGACTGTGGTCTCCGTGGTAGTAGGCATGTTGTATATCCCTTTGTGCCTTCTGCAGCACCAGCGTCGCCCTCTGTACAGAACAGGCATTGAGAAAATATATGTTGGTTGGTTGGTTGATACCATATTAAACTATGGTCACTGGGTCTCTCCCATAAGGGAGGCACAGGGATTCAAGGATATGGACTTGGTATTTCACAGGTAGATACACAGTAAACATTTCATATTCAGAGTCCTGCGGCGGTGCCAGTCAAGAAACAGGTACTAAGTTGTTACTGAGTCCCAAGCATTATCTCAGATATAAAGAAATATTTAGACATTAAATAGAAAGTACTCTTATCCCCCAAAGCTCAAAATCTATGGAGACTACATAGAGAACAAAGTATGACACCCTTGATGTTTGTGATACTTCCTGTGTATCTACCTATCAAACAGGCAAAACTAAATTGTATTATTTATGACTGAAATCTTAAGGAGCAAAACTCTAAAGAAAATGAAGTCTACCATAAACTCATGAGAATGGAAAGGAGCTGTGGTCAGATGGAACCCCCTGTGGCCTCTGGGCTACTACCAATGGCTTGACCAGAATTCATTGCACTGTACATTTATGTGCTGTGCACTTTTATAAATGTATATTCTATTTCACAATTTCAGAAAGCTTTAAAAAGAAGCAGTCCAGGACTGATATGATAGTTTAAAAAAATTCATCAGAGACCCAGAATCCTTCTAGACTTCTGCTTTTCTGTCCCTAGGGCGTGACCCTCACAGCAGTTTAAGATGACTGGTGCCTCCTGCATTTTGTCCCCATGAAATGAGAAATGAGAGAAAAAAATAAGCTAGGTCTTTCCCTTTAAGAATCCTTTAAGAGGAAGGAGAGAAAGGATGTTGTGTAAGTCTTAGTCTCTATCACAGTTAGGTAGCCTGACCAAGTCACCCTGCAGGTAAGAACAGAGCCAGGACCTAAAACAGAGTTCCTAAGTCAAGCCTGTCATCTTTTTGTTTCGTATTGCTCACCCCAAATTGAGACCCACAAATCTAAAATGAGCCAAATGTGTAGGGTCTGCCCAGAATGGGTAGATATAGGTGGATTAGAAATGGACTAAAGGAATGTGCAGTGCAGGGACTGTTGACTTGATAAGTGAAATAGACATGCTAAAAATGTCGGCCAATGTTTGTGCATTTTTCTTGCCTTGTTTATGGTAGTAGCATCCCTTTTCTGAGTAGCTGGAGTATTTGGGACTTTTGCAGGTGATTAAAGTTCACCAAAGCACCGTGACTTCCTATCTGGAGGACATAATACTGAACACTGAAGAGAATACTGCAGAAGAACAAGCCAGGGCCGAAATAGAGAAGATGGCTGAGGAAATCAATGACATTGCTTATGAAATGGAAAGCCGGTGTGTACCAGGGGGACAGGTGGTGGGATGGACAGCCCCTTTGCTGTTACTCATGTGTGTTTTTCAAGTGCCTAAGATTTCACCACCAAAGAGAAACAAATAACTAACTCATGCTTCAGTAGGCTTTGTTTTAATGGCTCCCAGCAGACCTGTACTTTTGTATGGCAGGAGCCACACATTGGGAATAGAATTTTCAGTTATCCTCTGCAGTCTGGATCACTTTCATATTTCTTACTTTTAGAATATCACAAAGCTTGACAGAAATGTGAGTATGTCCAATTCTACTTGGATATCACCCCAAGGTTTTTGGCTTCCATGTGTAAATTGTGTCTCTTAACACTCCTTTCCTGGGAGGCAGGGGAAGTAAAGGACAAATTTGGATTTTCCATGGAGTTAAGGAAACTCACCAGGAATGCGCTATTTCAGATCACTCAAGGAAAGGGCAGTCGTGGGATCTGAGCAGTGGAGCTCCTTACACATGCGAGGAGGATCCAAGTGTAAATCGGCAGCTCAAGCAAGGCAGCAAAGGAAACGCTCTTAATATGTTCTTATTTTTCAGTCGCACTCAGCTTCAGTCAGAGGAGATTGTGGCCGAGCTGGTTTACAGCTTCCTAATCCCACAGGTGCAAAAGGACTTTGTCAAAGAAAAGGGTAAGCCAGCATAAACGCTTCATTCGATAATCTTTTTAAAGACAGAAGCTATTTTCAATATTCCAGAGATTTAAAGCTGAGCAGAGGTATGGGGGAAATTCTGAAGAGGAATCAGAGTTGTCTTCAAAGTTTGTCAAGTTCTCTTGATGCTGTCCAGTGGCAAAGTATAATCTCCTCCAGTATGGACGCGTGCAGTTCTAATAAGTTTGATGAAGCATTAAATTCCAAACCTTCTTTAAGATGCAGTTCTCAAGTTCTCAGAAGAGGTGTATTTTGGGGTTTTTATTTTTGACCGAAATAGCTGATTTACAATATTATGTTAGTTTCAGGTATACAGCAAAATGATTGTTATTTATATATGTATATACACATACACACATATCTTCTGATTCTTTTCCACTATAGGTTAACAAGATATTGAATATAGTTCCCTGTGCTATACAGTGAATCCTTGTTTATTTTATATATACTTGTGTGTATATGTTAATCCCGTATTCCTAATTTATCCCTCCCCGATCTCGTTCCTCTTTGGTAACCATCAGCTTGTGTTCTGTGATTTGATTTTTTCAACGTGAAACAAATGTTGAGAGTATGCAGGATTTTCCAGCTGTGGCCGCCATTTGGAGGCAGGGCACACGCGAGTCAGGTGCTGAAAAGCGGGAAGCCTGATAGACCTAACGCTATTCTGCAGCTCTGCTGAGTCACAGTATGTTTTGTTCCTGCCAGAGCTCATCTCAGTAGAAATAGCCTCACTTATCATTTGCCAAAAGTGGCATGTTTTTAAAGATTGCTGCTTTTATTCAATAGACAAGGAGAAGAAAAAAAAATATATGTTTTAAAGAAACAATGTTCTTCCAGAGCTTTCAGGGTACTAGTGATAGTCCTGAGCCCAGAGGGAGGGGGTGCGACCAGTAGATCAATATTAAGTGAAATACGAGCCTGGGAGGTTTCAAGAGTTTGCAGGAGAATACTAGACAGGTTTAAGAGAAATGTAATATTTCGGATCACGTGACTAGGGAGTAAGGAATGGTGGGGTTCTAATGCATTAGAAGAGAACAAAGAAATACCTTGTTTTCCCATTACACGATTGTACCGTAGTTTTTAAACCAGTACCCCCAGCAGTAAGCACTTAGTTTATTCCTGTGTGTTTTCCTATAAATAGCTGAGAACACCCTGGTCATTCGTCTGAGAGTAAACTCCTAGTAGTACGATGCTGGAAATACAGTATGTATGTTTTTCATTTTGATAGATGCCACCAAACTGCCCCCACAAAAAACTTCAATTCATATCCCCATCAACAGTGTATTATAATGCCTCTACCGAAAAAACTTCAATTTTCAGATCAAGTAATAAAGTATTCCTGTATCACTTTTTATTATAAAAGGGATCTTATGTTTTCTAGATCCTTAAGAAAACAAGCAACTCCTTTCTCCTCCTCAATGCAAAGTGAGGCCAGCCTGTTTCATATCAGTTCACCTGAAGAAGAGGAGAAATCCTGTGTTTAACAGTTACTAGTTTATGACCCCCTCCCCCAGCTTCTCCTGACTCTGAGAAGGAGCTGAAGGAGTCTTGATCTATAGAGATCAGTGGGAGTCATCTGTGGACAAACTGAGCAAATCCTAACCTCTTCCCTTTATATGGATATAGCCCAAATGAAGAAAGCCATCTGGATGAGGAGTACACATTATATTTCTTTCTCTTTCCAAGTAAGTCATCCATGCATTATAAATACTCTCCACCCCAAATTAAAAGCTATCACATACAGGCCAGTTGAGATATCTCATTACTGATTTATTTGGATGCATTAAAAATTTTTATTGAGGTCTAGTTGACTTATTAGTTTCAGCTGTACAACAATTTAAAATTTTTATAGATTACATTTTTTAAGTTATTATAATATATTGGCTATTATTCCCTGTGCTGTACAATATATCCTTATAGCTCATTTACTTTATACATGGTAGTTTGTATCTCTTAATCCCTTATCCCTATCTTGCCCCTCCCAACTTCCCTTTCCTCATTGGTAATCACTTGTTTGTTCTCTGTATCTGTGGATCTGTTTCTGTTTTGTTAAATTTATTTGTTTGATTTTTTNTCTTCATATCAGGTGGCCAAAGTACTGGAGTTTCAGCTTCGGCATCAGTCCTTCCAATGAATATTCAGGACTTATTTCCTTTAGGATGGACTGGTTGGATCTCCTTGCAGTCCAAGGGACTCTCAAGAGTCTTCTCCAACACCACAGTTCAAAAGCACCGATTCTTCAGCACTCAGCTTTCTTATTAGTCCAGCTCTCACATCCATACATGACTACTGGGAAAAAACCATAGCTTTGACTAGACGGACTTTGTTGACAAAGTAAGGTCTCTGCTTCTGAGTATGCTATCTAGGCTGGTCATAGCTTTTCTTCAGAGGAGCAAGTGTCTTTTAATTTCATGGCTGTAGTCACCATATGCAATGATTTTGGAGCCCCCCAAAATAAAGTTTCTCACTATTTCCATTGTTTCCCCATCTATTTGCCATGAACTTCCAGATGTTCAAGTTGAAAAGGCAGAGGAATCAGAGGTCAAATTGCCAACATCCACTGGATCATCAAAAAAGCAAGAGAGTTCCAGAAAAGCATCTATTTCTGCTTTATTGACCATGCCAAAGTGTTTGACTGTGTGGATCACAGCAAAAAATTCTGAAAGAGATGGGAATCGCAGACCACCCGACCTGCCTCCTGAGAAACCAGGAAGCAGCAGTTAGAACTGGACATGGAACAGCAGACTGGTTCCAAATAGGAAAAGGAGTGCGTCAAGGCTGTGTATTGTCACCCTGCTTATTCAACTTATATGCAGAGTACATCATGAGAAACGCTGGGCTGGATGAAGCACAAGCTGGAATCAAGACTGCCGGGAGAAATATCAATAACCTCAGACATGCAGATGATACCACCCTTATGGCAGAAACTGAAGAAGGACTAAAGAGCCTCTTAATGAAAGTGAAAGAGGAGAGTGAAAAAGTTGGCTTAAACATTGAAACAAAAGTTTCTCAACATTCAGAAAACGAAGATCATGGCATTCGGTCCCATCACTTCATGGCAAATTTACATGTGTATGTGGACATAAATAAAAAAGATCAGTAAAAGTCCACATTGGGTCCTATTAGGCCAATAAATAGCAATTCTGTGCCAACCCAATCAGTGGCCTTTGCAGATCCTGGCATTTGAGCCAAGAGTTCGGGGCGTCTCCTGGGCTCCTCCCAAGGATCCTCCTGAGGACACAGAGCTGGAAGTGACCGCGTGGTCGGTCCCAGCCCCCATCGCTCCCCAGGCAGAGTGGGTCTCCTCGGCTCTGCCTGATGGTTCCAGACTCCACTGCAGTCCTGGCAGCCTTGGTGGGACTATAAATCCAAAACGCTTCTCACCTCCAGAAGAATCATCAGAGAAATTAAATATTCACGAACAGGACTTAGACGGGGAACGTGCACATACGGATTTAAGTAAGAATACGATGGGCTTATCTCCCCTTCAAGGCAAATGGTAACGTAAGCCCTCCAGTTCTCTTCTAATTTCAGCTGATATAAAAGGTGAACGCGGGGTTATTACCCAAATAAAAGCGTGGGGTTCCTTCCTTAGTCAGTACACAGGGTTATTACCCAAACAGAAGCGTGGGCTCCTTCATTAGTCAGTCTTGCTCTATCAATTTTAAATCTGGATAGACACCCTTGCTGGCAGTGGCCAGAGCTGGGAGAAAGACCTGCCGCTCTGTCTGCCTGGAACCATTTATCCCTCTGATCAGATTCTGCTCTCTGTGCTGCCTTTGCCCTGGTGCTTTATTTATGCCGCTATAATTTAATGTAACTGCTTTTTTTTTCTCCTGTTTAACAAATTATACCAATCTTATTCAAAGTGGGGCATGACTTTTTAGAAGACAGACCACTGGCCATTATCTTGTCAGGGTGTGTTTCGGCGAAATAAGATGGATTGCCGCTTGTTGCCATAGAAACAGTCCTGCCACGTGCTCCCCGGCCCCCTGCTCTCTGCTCAGGCCATTCACCACTCCCCTGCAGCCCCCGTGGAGGGAGGGATGAAGGCACTGTGAGCCTGCACTTTTCCCACGGAACGCTAAGGGACAGTGGGTCCCCCCGAGTCCATGACTGCTGCTTGCCAGCCAGATCCATTCACAAATAGGACCGCGTTTTCTGAATGGGACCCAAATCCTGTCTCCTCATCAGCTCAGCTGCAGCTCTGCACCTCTGAGAAATGGCAACATCGCCGCTTTGCCGGGAGGTGGGTCTCTGACGGTGCCGGGCTCCCTCTGAGGCTCTCTGGTGCTGAAGGACGTCAGCCACGGGGAGCTGGCCTCCTCGTGGGGCTCAGGGACGACCCTGCGGGATGAGCACCTCCTGTGTGCAGTGTGAACGTCGGAGGCCTGACGTGCCCCTGGTGATTTCACAAAGACGCCCGCGAGCTCCATGCAAAGGGTGGACTCGGCGTGAGCTGACCGTCCACCTAGTCTGGCCTGTCTGCCCCCGGTGCATCCTGGCACCCCAGCGCCTTCTGTTGGAGCCTGCGGAAGTCCAGCCCAGCTGCTCCTGAGGGTGCTCCCCGTATCACGACCCCCCTCCTGACTCAAGACGGCAGGCAGGAGTCCCCACTCCGCCCGGGAGCCTGGTCTGTCCAGCAAGCAAACGGGCCCCGAGCGCCCTGCCTTCTGAGAGACGGGGCCTAACATGAAGCCATCAGCGGAGGAGAGTCTTACTTCTCCGGCTTCCTTTAAGGGGCTGATGGCCTCTGAAAACGTCCACAGACTAAAGGCAACCGCGTTGACCTCGAAGGTCAGTGAGACGCCACTGGCAGCTGTGCTGAGTGTTACCAGTTATGGCTTAAAGTGACCCGAATATGAGCAGCGTCTCTGGGGGTCCTGAGCAGACGTTTCACCAGCTTAAACGAGCTTCTCACCATATGTGGTCGTGGTTGGAGAGTGAGCTTTCTGATTTCTAATTCTGCAACAAAAGGGGGTGATGTTACCAATGATTAAAGTCGCCCGGTTTCCTCAGCTGAGGGGAAAATAGATACAAACCGTCCAGACTCCAAGGAAGGCCCTGGCCGAGCGCCTTCTCTTGAGCCCCTGGTCTGCACCCTAAGGGAACATCAAGGGTGATGACAGAATTGAAAACAAAGCCGCACTTCCTGGCCTCCGGGCTCCGGCTTTCCTGGACCCCGCCGTCAGACGGCCGCTTCTGGCGGCCCTCCCGAGAGGGCCTCGAGGGGCTTCGGCGACCGGGGGTGGCTCCCGGTCACCCACGCTGCACACGCATCCGCTCTGCACTCGGAAGTTGGGCGGAGAAGCGCGGTCGGGATGGAACCAGAGACGCAGAAGCAGAACCAGAATCCTTCCAGAACTTCTCTCAGGGGCCTTCTTGGGTGTGTGGGGTCCGGGAGCCACAGACGTCAGCGGGGCTGTGAGAACTCAGGCCTCCCCGCCGGTCCGCACTGCGTCTGTCTGTCTGTCTGGAAGTGGTTCTGGCTCCCTGATGGAGCTGGTCAACACGCCAGGGTAGACTTCTACCAGGTACCCATTTAAAATGACCTCCAGGCCAGCTACCTGCAACCCATTCTTGCCTTTCTGGGGATCTGCTTTCTAGAAACATCCATCCGTTACTTGTTCCCTGGACCTCTGCTATGTCACTGTTCTTATATTGGATCTTAAGTTTTTTAATCCATTCATCTAGGATATGGTTAACGCGCCCCCGAACTGAGGTTTTACCTTCAAATATGAGCATTGTCTCTGGGGTTCCTGAGCAGACGTTTCGCCAAGAGCAGGGACAAGGGTGACCGCCCTCTGCACCCAGGGCACTTTCCCTTCACACCTCACGGGCTAGCACTCAACCTAACGGCTTCCCCACAGACTCAGCGAAGACACCAGGCACCGGCTCGTCCATAGAGACCTCTGGACGGAGCGCCAGTTTAAAGCCTCGTCTCTGAGTCTGTCAGCCTGCCTCCCACCACCTTACCTGTTTCCGCTCCTCCGAGTTCAGCAGGAGATAGCGTGGATCAAACACAATTTTGTGTAATTCTTTCTCCCAGGTAGAAAACGCTGACACCTGAAGAAAGATATTCAATAGAGTTGCTTTTAACATCTAATGCTGAGCCTGAGTCACAATGAACTGGTCGATGGTGAGAAACAGCCCTAAGGAACCACGGGTTTGGGGACGCAGCGATGTTTAAAAGTGTTTGACTTGTCAAACTTTTAAGAAAATCAATTTTTCGAGCATAAGAAAATTTAATTTCTAGACTCATGACACTATGTCTTCCCTGGATATCTTCCAAGGCCAAGTACCCTGATCTAAAGCCCTGATTGTATCTGTGAGTCTGAGACATTCTCAAATGTCATATCTTTAGAGGAGAAATTATACTTGTAAGAATTTTCAGGATGGCACAGGCCTTAACAGAGGGCAGCGTCTTGTAATTAGTCAGAATTTGGCACAATTTTAATTGATTTTTAATCAACATTTAAACCTTTTTCAGGGAGATAACTTTTTAACCAAACTGCCTTATTTTATGGTAGTTTGGATCTGTACAAAACTTGCGAGAAGACTGTGAAGTTGCCGTCCACCCGCCCCCGGTTCACTGTATCGCTAACATCGCAACACGGGTGTGCTAAACGGACCGCACGGCTGTTAACAGGAGTCTGCGCCTGACTCAGTTTCTTTGGTCCTTGCCTAGTGTTTTTTCTGTCCCGGGATCCCACGAGGACAAACACCACGCGTACTCTCTCATCTCCACGGGCTCTTAGGGGCGGTACAGCTTCTCACTCTCCTTGGTCTGGATGACCTCGGCAGCTGAGGGGAGCCAGCCAGGTGTTCCATGAGATGCCCCTCTGCAGAGTTTTGTCCCAGTTTTTCTCATGGTCCCACTGGGTCTGTGGGTTTGGGGGGGAAGACCCCAGAGTAACGTGCGCTTCCTATCAAGGTCCATACTGTCAATGCAACGTACCACAGCCGGTGCTGACCTGGATCGCCCAGCCGAGGCCTCTCTTCTCGCATTTCTTCTTTTTCCCTAAGTTGTGTTGTCCTCTTCAGAGGGCAGTCTTCGTGTGCCTCCTCCGCGTGCCTGCTCTGTGTGGCTGTATGCAATCTCCGTGTGCCTGCTCCGCGTGCAGTCTCCATGTGCCTGCTCTGCGTGCAGTCTCCATGTGCCTGCTCTGTGTGGCTGTGTGCCTGCTCCGTGTGCCTCCTCCGTGTGCCTCCTCTGTGTGCCTGCTCCACGTGCCTGATCCGTGTGCGGTCTCCGTGTGCCTGCTCCGTGTGCCTGCTCTGCGTGCCTGCTCCAGGCTGCTCCGTGTGCCTCCTCCGCATGCCTCCTCTGTGTGCCATCTCCGCGTGCCTCCTCCGTGTGCCTGCTCCGCGTGCCTGCTCTGTTGTTGCCCAGTTGCTCAGTCGTGTCTGACCCTTTGTGACCCTGTGGACTGCAGCACTCCAGGTTTCCCTGGCCTTCCCTATTTCCCAGAGTTTGCTCAGACTCGTGTCTATTGAGTTGATGATGCCACGGGAGGGGCCTGGCCCACCTCCTGATGTGGAGGAATCTGGACAAGCTCCTTGGGCTCCTGCTGGACGGGGAGTTTCTCCATTCTCCCACGTTCACTTGCTGGTTCAGTCATCCGTTTACTTCATACTTGGGCTTGTAATCTAATCTGACTGCTGGTTTGTGCTCAGATTGCTCCAGGTTGGCTGTCATGGTTGCCTCCTGTGTCCCGGGAGCGCGTCCCCACTGTCCTATTTTCTGGGCCCTTGAAGATGCTCCAGCATCATCTCCTGTCTCCACTGCATTGGCCCTAGAATCAGCATTCTCTGAGAAGCCCTGGTCCCTCTTATCGGAGAGGGTGTTGGGACCTGAGATCCAGGTGAGCAGCTCATTGCTGCTGGGAGGTTGCAACTTCCAGATTCTCAGCTGATGGGGCAGTGAAACTTTTAAGTCATCCAAAAATAATTTATTCACTTAAAAACACTGACTAAATAATGGCTATGTCTTAGGCCCCTTGCTGGGCGCTATGGGTTCAGAGAAAATAAATCAAGGCCACTGACCTTGAGAGGTTGGCGGGGGGCAAGACAGAAAGTGAATTCAGGATATCCCGGGGGCATGAGTGGCCTTCTGGGCACAAAGGGATGGGCCCAGGAACCAAGGGCACAGAGAAGGGCCCCATCAGCCTGGAGGGAGCTGTCTCCAGGGTGGATGGTGTCGGGACCCAGCCCGTGGGGGGGCCTGGGAGGGTGTGCAGCACAGGCTGTTCATGGTGCCATGGCCAGGCTCCGGGAACTGGGGGAATGTGGGGGTCTCAAGGGGACGTAGGAGGCTGTGTGGAGCTGGGAAGCAGCAGGAGAGATGGCTTGAGCGGATGTGGGGACACTGGTCGGCCTCCTCGGGAACCAGGGGCTTGTCCTGAGAGCAATGGGAAGAGCCAGATGCGATGTGCGCCCAGAGGCCCGGGCGGGAGACGCACTCAACACGGTGGGGAGGAGAAGCTGATGGGCAGGTTTCACAAACAAGGCCCGCCCGCTCCTACTGCTGAGCAGGTTACAGTGTGGCTGGTAGAGATACTATTTCAACAGACATGGGCTTTGCTTGGAACGGGCTTCCCTTGTGGCTCAGCTGGTAAAGAATCCTCCTGCAATGCAGGAGAGCTGAGTTCGATCCTTGGGTTGGGAAGATCCCCTGGAGAAGGGAAGGGCTACCCACTCCAGTATTCTGGCCTGGAGAAGTCCATGGACTGTATAAGAGTCGCAAAGAGTCAGACATGGCTGAGCAACTTTCACTTGCTTGGAACATTATAAGGATTTTCTAAATTGAGAGTTTCTGTATTCAATAATAAAAATCAAAATTCTTTTTAAAACTCATGAGCTCTTTTATGGGCAGGGTGAACCAAGCTCCACCCAGGGATCTTTCTCAATTGATTAAGAACATGGTGAAGTGTTGACATGTCATGGCAGGGTGAGGGGGTTGGGGGGACTCCGGAAGAACATCAGGGCAGAATGGTCCGTCTGTTCAGCCAGAGCTGATGCTTGACCACGTGAGCATTAGGGTGGACATGGAGAGAAGGGATGGTCAGCTTCAATTCAGCCCAATCAGACAGGGTCAGTCCATCAGGTAGAGCCCTGAAAACCCCTTCAAGGTTTCAGCTCCGTATGAAAGGTAGGTGATAAGAACTGGTGTCACATAACTGACTCCACCAGTGTGATGAGAATTTTAGAGTTCTAGATGTATAACAAACTAAAATGAAAAAAAAAAAAAAGGATATCATCCTTGGCTCCAAAGGAAATTACAATCTGTATATAAGGCAAGGAGATCAAACCAGTCATTCCTAAAGGAAATCAACCTTGAATATTCATTGGAAGGACTGATGCTGAAGCTGAAGCTCCAACACTTTGGTCACCTGATGTGAAGAGTGAACTCTTTGGAAAAGCCCCTGATACTGGGAAAGATTGGGGGTGGAAGGAGAAGGGGGCAATAGTGGATGAGATGGACGGCATCACCGACTCAAAGGACACACACTTGGGCAACTCTGGGAGACAGTGAGGGACAGGCCGGCCTGGCATGCTGCAGTCCACNGGGGGCAGGAGGAGAAGGGGACGACAGAGTATGAGATGGCTGGATGGCATCACGGACTCGATGGACCTGAGTCTGAGTGAACTCCGAGAGTTGGTGATGAACAGGGAGGCCTGGCGTGCTGCGATTCATGGGGTCACAAAGAGTCGGACACGCCTGAGCGACTGAACTGAACTGATAATTGCCTTTAAAATGTCCTTATCATTTAGTCATGTGTCCTGATATATTTACAAATAAAATTTATACAACAGCTGGGGTTTGCTTCAAAATATTCTGAGTTGAGGGGTAATAAGAACTGATGATGAACAATACTGACCTTGAGATAGTTGTTGAAACTGGGAAATGTGTATATGGGAGGGTTAATTATCCTATTTCGTTGTTACGTAGAACTTTTCAATAGTAAAAAGTTAAAAATGAGCAAATAAACTGTCCTTTTCATTGAGCATTTGGGGCCATTTGCTCTGTGCTGGGCCTTTCCCAGCACGTGTCTAACAGCTAGATGGACTCAGAGCCACACCCCGGCCCTGCCCATCATCTGTGGATGTTTCCTTTAGTAAGAATCGCGGCAGTCGGGCCTGTTGGCTGTGCAGGCTGCCTTTCCCCTCCGCTCCCGGGTCTCTCCAGCCCCTCCCGGTGCTGACAGGACGTCTCCCATTGCGCCCCAGCCTCTTTAGGTCCAGAAACCCTGCCTCCTTCCCATCACTGCAGCAGCAGAGGCCACCTCCTCTACCTGCCTCGTGAAGCTGAGCACACGTTCCAGCAGGAGTCATCACAGGCTAGGACAGAACTGAACTATGAATTTATAGTTTAAGGCACTTCCCTGGTGGCTCAGACGGTCAAATATGTGCCTACAATGCAGGAGACCCGGGTTCAATCCCTGGGTCGGGAAGATCTCCTGGAGAAGGAAATGGCAANCAGGCTAGGACAGAACTGAACTATGAATTTATAGTTTAAGGCACTTCCCTGGTGGCTCAGACGGTCAAATATGTGCCTACAATGCAGGAGACCCGGGTTCAATCCCTGGGTCGGGAAGATCTCCTGGAGAAGGAAATGGCAACCCACTCTTGTATTCTTGCCTGGAAAATCCCATGGACGGAGGAGCCTGGTGGGCTACAGAACATGGGGCTGCAAAGAGTCGGACATGACTGAGCGACTTCACTTTCTTTTTTTTTCAAACCATGAATTACCATAAAGAGGGGAAATACGTCCTTCCTCATGGGAGACGAGAGGAGAGACTCTCCCAGATGACTGCACACTTACTATTCCAGGAGCATTTGGGTGTGCTCTCGACTGCTGAATGGAGCCCCCAAAGAAGAAGATTCTGCAACAGCCCCCCGACACTGCCGTCCAGCAAGGGAAGACAGACCCTGACTTCATCTCAGAGCCACACGTCTGCTGCCAGCAAGCAAGGGCCTTGGGAGCGTCCCGCCCCTCCTGTCGTGTCTGCTACAGGGGAATTCTTGACAGCCTGAAGGCCAAGTCTTCCTGAACACCAGGGTCAAAGGGAGTGAGAGGCAGGCTGGGAGATCTGATAAAGGGCCAGTGAAGAAGCCCCAAGGTCAAGAGCTCTAGAATTATTCCAGAGTGGTCTCCTGGCAGTCAGATTTCAGCTTCACCTCCGTGTGGGTGAGAAGCTTCATAGAAACTGGGAGCAGAACTCGACCCATTCACTCAAACTCCAAGGAACAACACCTGCTGCATTAAGTGAGGGGGTGATAGATGGGTCTCAGGATTTATGCTGACGTCTGGTCTCTCTCTCAGAAATCCACAAGTTTCATAATCCTTTTTGGGGAGGAAATAAATGCCAGGGAATACTGATGCTTCGTCCTGAAAGGACAAACTAAAATCTCATGACAAATGACCTGTGTCCACACCATCTTCTCATAGCCAGGCATCCATGGAGTGTCCGTCGGCCCAGGTAGGAGGCCCTAAAGACTCAGGGCATGGACTAGTCACGAAACTGCAGGGCTCTATAGAGAAACAGCTGGTTGACTAAACTCATGACCTGTGCACAAGGCAGGAGCTTGAGACGCATGTGTGTGCAGTCATGTCTGACTCTCTGTGACCCCATGGACTGTAGACCGCCAGGCTCCTCTGTCCTTGGGATTCTTCAGGCAAGAATACTGGAGTGGGTAGCTATGCTCTTCTTCAGGGGGGTCTTCCAGATCCAGGGATTGAAGCTGAGTCTCCTGTATTAAAGGAAGGTCAGCGTAGATAAGTGGATATTAATTCATTTTCCATGCAAGTCTGAGGCCACAAAGAGATGCACAGTGTCCCATCTTCTGAAGAAAACCAGACTCCACACTCGCATTGGAGTGCAGCTCATTCTCTTGTTTTCTTGGGTGCTTTCAAAATATAGTTTTACAGCGATCTCAATTTGGAGTCACGCATTTTCTAGCACTACCTTATAGCATGCAGAGAAGCCACGCTCGCACGTTCTCAGTAGCTAATATTTTGGAGATTCTGAAAACCCATGTATGTGGAAGTGAAAGGGCTCAACTCACAGTTCGTATGAAGACAGGGTTCGGCACACTGGCCCCTACTCACTGCCCACACTCGCTGCCCATAGGCCTTGCCCTGGGGTGGGGCAGGGCGGCAGCTGAGAGAACATAAAAAGAGCCTTTCCTTCTATCGCACAGTTGGCTCTCTAGGTGTGGGCTTGATCTGGGGACAGACTCAGGGATACTGGCTGCGAACCCTCCAGACACTAAATCATTTTGTCTTGTCCCATCTTTTGGGTGATGGTGTTGATTCTTCCGTCCTAGACGGAGGCTCTCTGACCCAGAGTAGGATGCAGAGTTGCAGCTCAGTCCAGGGGCCATGCTTTGGGTGTGCCTCGGCCATCTTGGTTTGTGAAGAGGAGCATAATGGAGGGTGTATTTGGGGAAAACAGAAAAATGCCCCCAAGAGAACTTCTTGCTAATTTCACGGTCTTCAGTCTCCAGATACAGCTGTAGATGATCCCATGGAAGCGCCTGTTTGCTGTTCACGGGTTTTGCTCGACAAGGTCAACTGCTTACCTCCAAGGACATCAACTGGGTGTCCTCAAAGTTTACAAACTACCGCAATAAAGAGTGCTCTGGGATTCCCTGGTGGTCCAGAGGTGAAGAATGTGTCTGCCAGTGCAGAAGGCACGGGTTCAACGCCTGGTCTGGGAAGATCCCTCATGCAGGGGAACAACCAAGCCTGCGCACCAGGCCCTGAACCTGGGCACTAGAGTCTGGGAGCTGCAGCTTCTGAAGCCCATGTGCCTAGAGCCTCCACGACAAGAGAAGCCACTGCAATGAGAAGCCCACACCACAACTAGAGAGGAACCCCACTGGCTGCAAGTAGAGAAANGTGAAGAATGTGTCTGCCAGTGCAGAAGGCACGGGTTCAACGCCTGGTCTGGGAAGATCCCTCATGCAGGGGAACAACCAAGCCTGCGCACCAGGCCCTGAACCTGGGCACTAGAGTCTGGGAGCTGCAGCTTCTGAAGCCCATGTGCCTAGAGCCTCCACGACAAGAGAAGCCACTGCAATGAGAAGCCCACACCACAACTAGAGAGGAACCCCACTGGCTGCAAGTAGAGAAAGCCCGTGTGCAGCAGTGAAGACCCAGCACAGCCAACAAGAAATAAGTAGATAAATCAAAAAAAAAAAAAAGAAGAACAATCTTTCCAGCAGAGATTTCTTTGGGTCACTTATAGCAAAACACTTCTATACCAAATGGCGTAAAAACATAAATAAATTTCCAAGGCTGTGGGGCCAATGATATTTGAAAACTCACAAGAGCAATTTCACCCTTCCCTGCTATGGAAAACCATTAATTTAGCAGGAATCCCTTGGCTCAGCAGCTGGCAAAACCTGGCACCTGGAAAAGGGGCTGGAAGACGAGCTTGCTGCTGGCAATTTCTTCTCTAACATATTTTGTGGATAATCTCACTCTAGTTTTTAAACCAAATGACATACTTTTGCTGAATCCTTCAAATAATTCAACTCAATTATTTGAAATAAATTCTAAGTTCTTTAAATAATGCATTTGAAAAGCAGGTCTGAACCATAAAAAAACCTTCACGTGGGAAACCAGCAGAACCTCCGGGGCGCTGCACACAAAGGGGAGACGCAAACAATCAATTTTCCAGTCCCGGGAAGGCGCACAGTTGTGCATCACAAACACGTCCCGTTAAACAGTAAATAACAAGCCGTCTGAAACGGCACTCACCGGCAGCTGAAAATATTTGGGTAATTTGAAAGCTTGTCACTGTGACATATTTCTCTTCCCAGGGAATGTTAGGGAAAGTATCATTTGGATCTGAATTATAGACACAGCTGATTTAACCCCATTTGCATAAGAATGTCCAAAATGTATATGAACGAGGCCAGGATGTACAAAGGATGCAGGGAGCAAGCAGCAGCGTTCAAAACCTGCCTCGTACTTTGAGGCCAGGATGTGGCAGCTGGAGCCACACTTGGCAGGAGCATTTACGTGCTTTTTGATGAGAGAAATTACATCACACACACAAAAGGGAAGGTCAAATGGACTGATTCCGGCACATTCTCTGGAGCCTGGCTTCTTCCTAGTTAGGCCGGCATCTACTAAACAAAAATGCACAAAAGCAGAGAGACGCTCGAGGAGTCCTTGGGCGTACTGGCAATGACCTTCCCCAAAGGGACAAAGAGGCCAAGATGATGCCAGTGTCAGCCCGCAGGGTGACAAGAGCTCTGAGCCAGGGAGCAGGCCCGGTGGGGAGGGAGCTTCAGGAAAAGCCCCACAAGGGCAAGACTTCCTCCAGAGTAAGCGCAGCTCCTGTAAAGCGGCCCAGTGTGAAGGATCGGGACTCTCAGAACATTCCAGATCCTGAGTCCAGCTCCGAACATCCAATGACGTCTCTTCCTCCCAAATCTCAGAGGCAGAACAGAGCAGAGTGACCTGGGGAGTGAGCCCTGAGTTGCAGAGGAAGCCGGGTGTCTGGGCGCTGCCCTCACACATGGAACCTGTGGGCCCAGCAGGCTTGGAGACCCACGGTGGCCAAAACTCCAGGAAAACACCTGTGACGGTCAGACTCAGCGCTCAGCCGTGGAAGAAGTCACTGAGACGATGAAAACCGAGATGAGCGCTTTGATGCTGCTTAAAAGCCGAGTGTGCAGAATCTGGGACCAGTCCCACAGACAAATGAAGAGAACTGGGCACTGTGGGTGGACTGCCCGGTCCCCTGGGGCTCAGCAAGCCCTCCCTCCTGCGTTTGCAAACATCCCTCAACGGCTGGATCGCTGTTTCTCTTGTGCCTCAGGAAGCTTGTTTTGTTTTCAAAATTATATGCATTTATTCAAGATCGCAGAGACTGCCGCAGCTGCCCAGGGTCTGAGCACAGCAATAAAGCCATCACACCTTGACCCCTGCCCCGGAGCCCTTGACACCAGCGAAGGCGCTCGGAGTCCATCCTCCGTGGCCTCTGCCACCCCTAAAGTGACCGTGTAAGGGCAGGACCTGGTGGCGCGAGAACACAGAGGCCTGTGGGGAGGCTGGGGTCAGCCCTGCCCCAGCGCCGCAGAGAGTCCGGCCAAGCTGCAGCCCCCGGTCTCCGTCAGCTGGAGAAGGAGGCCCTGCCTCCCACCCAGGCTGCCCCCACAGATCCGGGTAGGACACTGCTTTCCCTGCCCTGGACTGCTCTCAGAAACTTCTGTGGCGTCCGCTCGGCATCAGTCAGTGACCCTGAGCCTGCACGTGGTCAGCAAGATCATTCTGTGAGGGGTGCTAGTGGGAAAAGGCCACTGATGTTGCAACAAGAGGGATGGCGCCCTTTGTTATTTAGCCACCCAGTCGTGTCCAGCTCTGAGACCCCATGGACTGTAGCCTCCCAGGCTCCTCTGTCCAGGGGCTTCTCCAGGCAAGAAGACTGGGGCGGGTTGCCGCTTCCTTCTCCAGGGGATCTTCCCGACCCAGGGCTTGAACCCGCGTCTGGCTCTGACAGGCCATTTCTTCCCACGGAGCTCCCAGGGAAGCCCCAGCTGCGTAGGTTTGTGGCTGCTCAGGCCGCCATCAGAGTCCAGCTCGGACGCCAGGCTGCCAGCCCTCCTCCCCAGCAGGGGTGTCCTCTCTGCCCCCCTCTCCCACCGCCCTTCCCCAGGAAGCCACAGGGCAAGGACAGAAGAGCTGAGGACGGGCACCGCCTCCGGGTTGAGACCGCATCTCCCTTCACTGCTGTGCACGCTTGTTGCTGCAGAAGCCTCACCTCAGCTAGGGCTCATTTTAAGAGAAAACACAGCGCGAACACCCCGGCAGCTGCTCCGGGGCTCCTGCCGCTGGCCTGGGGTGTCCCCCGACGGCAGCGGGCGCTCGGACCCCTGCAAGACTGCACGCGCCGCTGGATGGGACGCGGACCATTCTGCGGGGCCATCGGCACCACGTCTGCTCAGGAAGTGGTCTTGCAGGTCCCTTTCGACCCCCTCATCCTCCCTGCCCCGTGCCGTTCATCCACCTGCCCTTCCAGGGACTCAGACTCACAGACCTGGAATTTTACCCCTTTGCCTGGAAGTGAGTAAGGAAGGGCCATGGACCGGCTTTCCAGGAGGGCCGAGGGGGATCACCCACCCCCGGCTTGAGGGGAGGCCAACCTCCTCCCTTCTGTGCTGTACCTGCAACAGGAAGTAACAAGCAAACTTGGGCGGAGAACGTGTTCTCCCGGCGCCACTGCAAGCCACCGGTCCTCTCCCAGGCATCAGCCGCTTCACTGGTGACACGTCTGATTCGAGTTGAGAATCAGCCTGAATGGAGTTACTGAATGGAGACCTGGTGGGGTTCCTTTGCCCAAAGTCTCGAAGCCGGCAGGCCACAGAGCCGGGCTTCCAGCCCAGAGCTGCAGGGCCCCTGGCCCACCCCTCACCCGGCACACGGCCCCACACGGCACCTGGATTGCTCTGTCCACTCCTCAGGGCCCCGGAAGCAAGGCCAGGGCTGAGCATGGGCCCTGGGAGGCCGTGGAGGGAGGCACTATCCAGTGTAGACCCGAGGCCCCCAGAGTGGCTGGGATCCCCTGCCCTCTATTTGGGGTTGGACCCATTCCTNCTGGTCCTGTCTCTTATACACATCTGCTCCCAGGGAAGCCCCAGCTGCGTAGGTTTGTGGCTGCTCAGGCCGCCATCAGAGTCCAGCTCGGACGCCAGGCTGCCAGCCCTCCTCCCCAGCAGGGGTGTCCTCTCTGCCCCCCTCTCCCACCGCCCTTCCCCAGGAAGCCACAGGGCAAGGACAGAAGAGCTGAGGACGGGCACCGCCTCCGGGTTGAGACCGCATCTCCCTTCACTGCTGTGCACGCTTGTTGCTGCAGAAGCCTCACCTCAGCTAGGGCTCATTTTAAGAGAAAACACAGCGCGAACACCCCGGCAGCTGCTCCGGGGCTCCTGCCGCTGGCCTGGGGTGTCCCCCGACGGCAGCGGGCGCTCGGACCCCTGCAAGACTGCACGCGCCGCTGGATGGGACGCGGACCATTCTGCGGGGCCATCGGCACCACGTCTGCTCAGGAAGTGGTCTTGCAGGTCCCTTTCGACCCCCTCATCCTCCCTGCCCCGTGCCGTTCATCCACCTGCCCTTCCAGGGACTCAGACTCACAGACCTGGAATTTTACCCCTTTGCCTGGAAGTGAGTAAGGAAGGGCCATGGACCGGCTTTCCAGGAGGGCCGAGGGGGATCACCCACCCCCGGCTTGAGGGGAGGCCAACCTCCTCCCTTCTGTGCTGTACCTGCAACAGGAAGTAACAAGCAAACTTGGGCGGAGAACGTGTTCTCCCGGCGCCACTGCAAGCCACCGGTCCTCTCCCAGGCATCAGCCGCTTCACTGGTGACACGTCTGATTCGAGTTGAGAATCAGCCTGAATGGAGTTACTGAATGGAGACCTGGTGGGGTTCCTTTGCCCAAAGTCTCGAAGCCGGCAGGCCACAGAGCCGGGCTTCCGGCCCAGAGCTGCAGGGCCCCTGGCCCACCCCTCACCCGGCACACGGCCCCACACGGCACCTGGATTGCTCTGTCCACTCCTCAGGGCCCCGGAAGCAAGGCCAGGGCTGAGCATGGGCCCTGGGAGGCCGTGGAGGGAGGCACTATCCAGTGTAGACCCGAGGCCCCCAGAGTGGCTGGGATCCCCTGCCCTCTATTTGGGGTTGGACCCATTCCTGGCTCAGTCAACAGAGTCAAAACGATCCTTTTCTTTCTCAAGGAAAGACGCACAGGGAAGGATGTGGTCACCTACCGATTCCTCTTGGTTTTCACGGCTGGGTCTTCCCTGCCGTCTTCAGAGCTCGATCCATCGCTGGGCTCGGCTGAAAGAAAGTCAGGTTCGTACGGTCAATACGGAGCTCGCGGCTTTGGCAAGCTACCGGGAAGCAGCACTTCCAGCAGGCTCAGCTTGAAATTAGGAAAACAGATTTCCAGTAAAGATGGACCTCAGTCCTATAGCTATGCTAGAGGGTTTCCCTTAAAGNATCTGATTCGAGTTGAGAATCAGCCTGAATGGAGTTACTGAATGGAGACCTGGTGGGGTTCCTTTGCCCAAAGTCTCGAAGCCGGCAGGCCACAGAGCCGGGCTTCCGGCCCAGAGCTGCAGGGCCCCTGGCCCACCCCTCACCCGGCACACGGCCCCACACGGCACCTGGATTGCTCTGTCCACTCCTCAGGGCCCCGGAAGCAAGGCCAGGGCTGAGCATGGGCCCTGGGAGGCCGTGGAGGGAGGCACTATCCAGTGTAGACCCGAGGCCCCCAGAGTGGCTGGGATCCCCTGCCCTCTATTTGGGGTTGGACCCATTCCTGGCTCAGTCAACAGAGTCAAAACGATCCTTTTCTTTCTCAAGGAAAGACGCACAGGGAAGGATGTGGTCACCTACCGATTCCTCTTGGTTTTCACGGCTGGGTCTTCCCTGCCGTCTTCAGAGCTCGATCCATCGCTGGGCTCGGCTGAAAGAAAGTCAGGTTCGTACGGTCAATACGGAGCTCGCGGCTTTGGCAAGCTACCGGGAAGCAGCACTTCCAGCAGGTTCAGCTTGAAATTAGGAAAACAGATTTCCAGTAAAGATGGACCTCAGTCCTATAGCTATGCTAGAGGGTTTCCCTTAAAGATGGACCTCCATCCTGTAACTATAATAACTATACTAGGGGGTTTCCCTTAAAGATGGACCTCCGTCCTGTAACTTTAATAACTATGCTAGGGGGTTTCCCTTAAAGATGGACCTCCATCCTGTAACTATAATAACTATACTAGGGGGTTTCCCTTAAAGATGGACCTCCGTCCTATAACTGTACTAGTGGGCGCACTCCTTCCATACTTCAGCAGGAGAGAAATCTGGGCTGCATTTGTGCACAGAAAAGTCATCTCTAGCTGCTGACCATGGAGAGGCTGTCAGATCCTCCAGAAGGGTGGGTGAGGGGGTGTGTCCACCTGACCCCACACCTCACAGGACGCGGGCCTGGACCAGCCCTTCTGTCTAAGCTACCTCCGCGTCCCTGGGCTTGAACCACAGACCCAGGCTGCCCCCTGACTCCTGCAGTAGAGGACCTGGGTTCTCTGCACACGGCCTGCGGACCGCTGCTGTCTATATGTCTACCTTCTAAGAGCCAGACTGATTTTGAAGTCAGGTCCCCTCGTTACACCTTGAAGAGGCTGGCCCTGTAAATGTTTGATGAGCTTTCGGAATGAAAAAGTAAAAAGGTGCTTGGGTGTTTCATATTTGTCTCCGAAAGGAAAGAGAAAAATTGAGTATAAAGATGGTTCCAGAGCGTTATTATTTCACTCCTGACAGGCTGAACGATGCCCAGACGCTCCCTGGCATCACAACTGCCTGCTCGCCTGTGTTTCATTCTGCGTCTGTCATCCCAGAAAGCGGCTTTCTCGGAAGCTCGTGCCCGGAGGGCCCAGGGGCAGGGCTGGGCCACCGCCCCCACCGCGAGGCTTGAACCCACGTCCTTCCTGAGGAGGCTCTGTAAGGAGCTCGTAATGAGTGTGACGTTTGCGGGGAGCATACGAACGTCCTTGCTGGAGAAGCCCTCCACTCCTTTCCTTTCCATGAAACCCGAGAGTTCTCCATGCACGCTGACTGCAGTCCCGATAATGCCCTCAGCTCCGGCCCCATCTCTTCTCAGCTGGTTCTCAGTGCCCGGCGCGGGGCTGGAGCAAGATGAGAAGAGATGTGGGTCACGCCCTAGAGGCACCCAGCGAGCCCAGTCCACCCAGCCTCTGGGTTCTGGTGGTCTCTTCCTGCCAATGGCCTGTCCACACCAGACCCTGCCCTGCCCAGCATGGCACAGTCAGGGGACCCAGGAGACTCCCCTGGCGGGAGCCTGAGCCCAAAGCAGGGCCCCCCAAGCCCTGGCACCAGGGGTGCGCGGGCTGGATGACAGGGAGTCCTGTGCACCGCAGGGCGCTGAGTGGCATCCCTGGTCTCCTCCCCCGGATGCCTGGAGTCCCTGCCAGTACTGACAACCACAAGCCTCCAGAAACCACCCAAACTCCCCCCAGGGGACAGAGCGCCCCGAACCAGGGGTCTAGAGAAAGACCTTCACGAGAGCAAAGCCAACAGGAGGGGAGGGGCTGGCTTCTTCTCACCCGCGCTCTCTCCCCACACACCCGTCTGTGCACCCCCCCAGTCACAGAATTCAGTGACAAAGACAACACGCATTCATAAGAACGCACAGCAAAACAGAGGGCCAATCAGCCAGTCAAAAGGTTGAATTTCTCTCATAATTACGGAAATGCCAGTGGACACAATGAATGGTTTTAAAAGCTTAAGGTTGGATGATCTACAGTGCTCACGAGTACCAGAATCTATCTGCGGGCTTGTGAACTGGTCCATCTTTTTGGAGGAAGATTTAACGATGTCTGTCACAATGTAAAATGCATGCACCTTTTGCACTGGTAACTCCAGTAGAATGAACTTATGCAGTGGAAGTACTCACAAATGCTCCTAAGATAAAGGTATGTGTACGAAGGTAGTCTTACCAGTATTCTGTGTGTGCATGGAAAACCGATGCCCTGGAAGGCCACCCGCTGGAAAGGCCTGGTGGGGATGCCGGAGTCTAGTCAAGGCAGGCATGGGTGCGAAGGGGAGGGCTCAGAACACGTGCGTGCACACGCGCTCAGTTGCTTTAGTCGTGTCTGACTGCGACCCCATGGGCTGTGGCCCACCAGGCTCCTCTGTCCATGGGGTTCCTTGGGCAAGAGTACTGGAGCGGGTTGCCTTGCCCTCCTCCAGGGATCTTCTCAACCCAGGGAGTGAACCAGGATCTCCTGCATTACAGGCAGATTTCTTTACCACTGCTGCAAACTGGGAAGCCCTCAGAATACCAGGGGGTTGCCAAAGAGATACCCACAGTGATGAGAAGCAGAAAGTGGAGTAGGTCAACTCCTCAGCCATTCTATTAAAAACATGCATACCCACAAACATCTAGCTGTCTTCACAATGCATTGTTTTGTGCATTTAACGGGCAAGGAAGGACACGTCCATTTTTGAAAAGGTGTGCGTGTACAGGATCGTTGAAGCAGGTAGTCAGAGGTCTTCTCAGCCTGCGAGAAACATGTCTTCCATTCCTTTACGACAGCCGCCCTCACCCAGGGCCAGGTGAGCAGGGACGTGTGAAGCACTTTCTGATGCAAACTGCTTCGAGAGGTGCTTTTCCGATCTCTCCTACATCCTGGGCCTGGAAGGCAGAGACAGGACATAACCCCTTTATCGGCACTGATTCAGGGGCATCTAGAAACCTCAACAGCATTGGCCCTGCCCATCCAGCAAACTGAAGGTGATGGTTTACAAAGCATCATTACAGAGCGTTACGGATCCCCGTGGGGCCTGCACGCCGGGCTCTGGAACCTTCCTTCCCATCACAGTTCAGTTCAGTTCAGTCACTTAGCATGTCCGACTCTTTGCGACCCCATGGACTGCAGCACTCCAGGCCTCCTTGTCCATCACCAACTCCCAGAGTTCACTCAAACTCATGTCCATTGAGTCAGTGATGCCATCCAACCATCTCATCCTCTGTCGTCCCCTTCTCCTTCTGCCCTCAATCTTTCCCAGCATCAGGGTTTTTTCCAATGAGCCAGTTCTTGGCATCAGGTGGCCAAGGCATTGGAGTTTCAGCTTCAGCATCGGTCCCTCCAGTGAATATTGAGGGTTGTTTTCCTTTAAGATTGACTGGTTGGATCTCTTTGCAGTCCAAGGGACTTTCAAGAGTCTTCTCCAGCACCACAGTTCAAAAGCATTAATTCTTCGGTGCTCAGCTTTATTTATAGTCCACCTCTCACATCCATAAATGACTACTGGAAAAGCCATAGCTTTGACTAGATGGACCTTTGTTGGCAAAGTAATGTCTCTGCTTTTTAATAAGCTGTCTAGGTTGGTCATAACTTTTCTTCCAAGGAGCAAGAGTCTTTTAATTTCATGGCTGCAGTCATCATCTGCAGTGAATTTGGAACCCCCCAAAATAAAGTCTTCACTGTTTCCACTGTTTCTCCATCTATTTGCCATGGAGTGATGGGACCGGATGCCATGATCTTCGATTTCTGAATGTTGAGCATTAAGCCAACTCTTTCACTCTCCTCTTTCACTTTCATCAAGAGGCTCTTTGGTTCTTCACTTTCTGCCACGAGGGTGGTGTCATCTGCATATCTGAGGTTATTGCTATTTCTCCTGGTAATCTCGATTCCAGCTTGTGCTTCATCTAGTCTAGCATTTCTCATGATGTACTCTGCATATAAGTTAAATAAGCAGGGTGACAATACACAGCCTTGATGTACTCCTTTCCCTGTCTGGAACCAGTCTGTTTTTCCATGTCCAGTTCTAACTGTTGCTTCCTGACCTGCATACAGATTTCTCAGGAGGCATGTCAGGTGGTCTGGTGTTTCCATCTCTTGAAGAATTTTCCACAGCTGATTGTGATCCACACAGTCAAAGGCTTTGGCACAGTCAATAAAGCAGAAATATAAGTTTTTCTGGAACCCTCTTGCTTTTTTGATGATCCAACAGATGTTGGCAATTTGATCTCTGGTTCCTCTGCCTTTTCTAAATCCATCTTGAACATCTGGATGTTCACAGTTCACATACTGTTGAAGTCTGGCTTGGAGAATTTGAGCATTACTTTCCTAGCATGTGAAATGAGTGCAATTGTGCAGTAGTTTGAGCATTCTTTGGCATTGCCTTTCTTTGGGATTGGGATGAAAACTGACATTTTCCAGTCCTGTGGCCACTACTGAGTTTTCCAAATTTGTTGGGATATTGAGTGAAGCACTTTCATAGCATCATCTTTCAGGATTTGAAATAGCTCAGCTGGAATTCCATCACCTCCACTAGCTTTGTTCATAGTGATGTTTCCTAAGGCCCGCTTGACTTCACATTCTAGGTGAGTGATCACACCATCGTGGTTATCTGGGTCATGAAGATCTTTTTTGTACAGTTCTTCTGTGTACTCTTGCCACCTCTTCTTAGTATGTTCTGCTTCTGTAGGGTCCGTTCCATTTCTGTCCTTTATTGTGCCCATCTTTGCATCACAGGGTACCTGGTACATTCTGTCAGTGAGGGATTCTCTGCAGGGGTGACCTGTCTACACTTACCTGCTTTACGCTGGGTCCTGTTACAAGGACTGATCAGAGTGGGTGCCAACCTAATGATGATCTTAACAAAACAAGAAGCCTGGTTCATTCTTTGTGCTGAGGAGGTGTGGGCGGGGCTGCCAGCTGGTGTCAAGGTGTAGATGGAACACAGGGCAGGTGATGGCTGGGGTTCCTCCCAAAGAGGAGCCAGGTGACCTGCGTGGGGAGAGCCCCTCTCACCCGCCAGAGTCCTTGTGGATGAGTGGTGATGATCATCCTTGACTCTGGGGAACAACCAGCATCCAAATTGTCAGCGGTCCCAGATCTGGCCGAGCACCGGCCACCTGGCCCCATGTGGCGTGGAGAGTGATGCATTGTTCCTGGGCAAACAGTGCTAGGGGAAGCGGCCCTTTCACAGGTCACAGCTGTCTTTACTCACAGGCCTGGTTTCATGCCCTTCCTGGTGAAATGAATGTCATCGTCGGTGTACATCTGCCTTGAATACAAATGGCTGAAATGTTTACAGAGCAAGTGAAGCCAGGTGACATCCTGCCAAGCCCACCGTGGCCGGGACAAAGCGGGGGGAGTGCCTGGCTCCCTGCTTCCAGCTCTCCTGTGTCAAGCAGGGAGCAAAAGGCTTTCCAGAGCCCCTTTCAGTCTAATGCTCAGAAGATGTCTGGCCAGGCTGGCCCTCCTCGGGTCTGGAATCAGAGCCTCCAAGGTGCGAATCCCTGCTCCCCAGCTCGACAGAGGCGTGACCTTGAGCAGGCCAACTGATCTGCTCTCTTCAGTTCCCTCTACTNGCTCAGAAGATGTCTGGCCAGGCTGGCCCTCCTCGGGTCTGGAATCAGAGCCTCCAAGGTGCGAATCCCTGCTCCCCAGCTCGACAGAGGCGTGACCTTGAGCAGGCCAACTGATCTGCTCTCTTCAGTTCCCTCTACTGTATTCTGGCCTGGAGAATCCCAGGGACGGGGGAGCCTGGTGGGCTGCCGTCTATGGGGTCGCACAGAGTCAGACGCGACTGAAGCGACTTAGCAGCAGCAGCAGCACTGTCAAAATAGGTATAAAGACAGAGGATTGCAGGGCAATGGCCTCCGAGGAGGTCCACACCCAAAGCCTGGAAAAGAAAGTGAAAGTGAGAGTCACTCAGTCATGTCCGATTCTCTGTGACCCCGTGGACTGTACAGTCCATGGAATTCTCTGGGCGAGAATACTGGAGTGGGTAGCCTTTCCCTTCTCCAGGGGATCTTCCCAACCCAGGGATCAAACCCAGGTCTCCCACATAGCAGGGGGATTCTTTACCAGCTGAGTCGCAAGGGAAGCTCAAGAATATGGGAGTAGGTAGCCTATCCCAGCTCCAGCGGATCTTCCCGACCCAGGAAGTGAACCCAGGTCTCCTGCATTGCAGGCAGCTTCTTCACCAGCTGAGCCACGTGAATACCTTAGGTTGCATGGCAGTGGTGAAGGCTTCTAACCAGCCCTGGGGCCCCAGGGACCAGACGGCGGTGCTTGGACTGGAAGACCCAGGAAGTGAGTTCCGCCCTAGAGCTCCCAGTGAGTAGCAGCTCAGACCCCCCAGGAGGCTTCAGCTGGGCTTCTGACCTCCGGGGCTGGAAAGCAGCAAGTCGGTGTTGGTTTAAGCTACTAACTTGCGATTGCCTGTTATAGCTGCAACAGGGGGCCGATATGGATGGGGCCCAGCTCCTGGGGTGGTGCAGACATGGAGCTGCACCCTTTCCCCCCAGGGCGCTCTCTCCCTTCTGCCGAGGCAGGCCCCCCGCCCCACCCCACAGCAGCACCCTTAGACTCTGGGAGGTGCCCACAGGAGACAGAAGGTAGGGGAGAGAGGCTGGGAGATCGTCCTCCACCTTGTCTGCCTCCCCAGCCTAGAGGACAGACTCACGGGTGTTTTATCTGATCACCCTCTGGTACATCCTACCAGACTGCACCGAACTCCCTGCAGAAGGAACGGGATCCCCATCCTGAATGGGGCAGGTGATGAGGCAGCAGGGGCCAGAAGGCAGGAAAATTTCTACTGTGGATCAAAAGAGGTCACCTGCCATTTCAGTACACAAAGGACGTTGCCCGCTAGCAAGCCATCAGTCACAGCCCTGACGCTGAGCCTTGGGGGGGTTCTTCAGGACAGAGAAAAGCTGGGCACTGCGCCTAGACAGCGAAGACACGCGCCTCAGGAGCGACGGCGCTGAGTCCGACTCTTGCACCTTCCCGCACACAGACAAGCTCTACATCGTTTACTTGAGATGTCTGGGTTTGTGATTAGCTGTAGTCTTTGGGGTTCAATTAAATTTTTCTTTCTCAGCAAAATCCCCTGTATATCCTGGCTTCTCCCTTATCTCTGGAGAAGGAAATGGCAACCCACTCCAGTATTCTTGCCTGAAGAATCCTGTGGACAGAGGAGCCTGGCTGGCTACAGTCCCTGGGGTCGCAAGGGTTGACACGACTTAGCAACTGGACCACCGCCCCCTCCCTCCCCTGGGTCACCCACCAACTGGCAGCCGCTGTCCGCCTCTGCAAGGCTTAGGTCAGGCGCTGCTGCGGCTGCCGACCTCCAACAGCCCCTGGAAGGAGCTCGGGGTGGAGCGCAGGAGCAAGGCCCTCTGTGCTCGGGAGAGCCTGGCTGCACGGTGTCCGGCAGCTGGGTATTTCAGGAGCTGATTTTATGAACCCAGCTCCTGTGCCTCCTCATGGCTGTATAAGCACTAAACCCCGTCACGGTGATGCCTGCGCTCGTGACTAGCAGTAGCCCTCAGGAGACTAGTAGAAATCTTCTGCAAAAACGTGTGCCCGACCGCATGGACTCCCGCTTCACCACCGTCGCATGCATGCTGACCCGCCTCCTGCCTCTTCGGAGCTGCCTCTCAGAGATGGCTATCTGAGATGCTGTCTCCCGGGCTGCAGTCTTCATTCCACCCAAATAAAACTTGACTCACGACTCTCACATTGCGCTTTTTTTAAAAAATCTTTTTTTAAGTCAACACCTTTTGGAGCAGCTCCTCAGAGTGATCTGAGAGCCTCTCTCCCTGGCTACAGTCCTCTGTGAGGTCCCCGAATAAAATGCATCTCATGAGCTTTCATTTCACTTCAGCCTCCACTACCCACTGCCCTGAAGAGAAGTCTTTGGTGCTGCAGGTAAACACAGGTGGCAGAACTGAGCCCCTAAGAGATTCAAGAAATGCTGAAGCTGGTGGGAAAACAAAGCCTGTAGCAGCCCCAAACGTCAGGACACGGGGCGGACGTGGGGGAAGGCTGCTGCTTCTCACTTCACAGCTCAACAGGTATTATTCCCAACTCACAGCCTGTCTGCTGGAGCCGTGAAAGTCTGCATGCACTGTGGGATGATTAGGAAATACTTCAGGCCTTCAGCTAAACCTCTCAGCAAGGAAAACAGAATGGAGAAAAGGGGGCTTTTTCTGTTGAACGTCTCAGCCCTTCTGGCAGTTCTGCACCCTTTTCCCATAGTTGCCTGACAATATTAACTCCTCCTTCCACGCTGATATTCCTAGTATGCACACAAAACACACCCACACACACACCCCTCCAAACCTACTGCAGTTAAATGTGGCAGAAAGTGAAAGTGTGACGGTGAAAGTCGCTCAGTCGTGTCTGACTCTGCGATCTTCTGGACTATACAGTCCATGGAATTCTCCAGGCCAGAATGCTGGAGTAGGTGGCCATTCCGTTCTCCAGGAGATCTTCCCAACCCAGGGATTGAACCCAGGTCTCCGACACTGCAGGTGGATTCTTAACCAGCTGAGCCACCAGGGAAGTATTTTGTCAAATTCTACTTGCCTCTTGAAAAATAATGAATATCAATTGGAATGCTTAATGGTTCCATTTCAGACAAGAAACAGGTCTTAATATTTAAATCTATAATGACTCATAGTCCAACACAATGTGAAAAACAAAACTCTATACCGAGAACAATCTTCCCTAGAGATGATTCTTACGATAATTAGGGGCAGAACATTAGATGAGTCGTGACAGGTGATCAGCCAGGGAAAAATCACCTTGCCTGCGGCCTGAGGTCAGCAACTCTGCCTGCTCGTTGCTAATTAGTCTTCCAGAAATACTCCCTGTCCTGTTTTGCTACAAACAGAATAATTTCAGTGAGTAGATCTTAGGAAATTAGAAGTTATCCATTTAAATGTCAGTTCCTGCTCTGCAACCGGAAGTTGAGAATTGAGCTCATTTGCATGTCTTTAAGATGCAGGTTAAAGACTTTAAGGCTGCTTAAGGCAGCTCTGCTTTTAATTAAGAGTAAGTAAGGGTAAAGACCATTTTGTAGCTGTTGTAAATTTATAACCACACGTCTATCTGGATAGGTGACAACAGAAAAATGCCTTGATGTGTTTCGCCTACAAGAATCGGGTATTTCCAGTTGTGTTTGTTAGACTTGAGGCTCCATTCTCCACCTTTTAAGTGCAAAATGAGATTCAGGCCAGCAGAGTGAAATGGAGCCCTGATCTATGACCCAGATAATTCAGGTCCTTGTTGTAATTAATTATACAAGGAGGCCATTGGACAGACATCTGAGCCAGTAAAAGCCTCAGGGCTACTGGTCAGTGGGGATGCTGAGGAGGGCCAGCGGGGCAGGAGGTAGGCTTCCCTGGTGCCCGGCGGTTGATTCCCCCGCTCTGCCGCCGTACCTGCACCAGGCCAGCCTTCCCAGGCTCCAACCACTTCCCATTCGGGGCTTTGGGATCGAAATCGATTTTTGCTCAAATAAACTCTTCACTTTGCTAACATGCTTGTTAATCTTCTAACACTGTCCTCCACCTCCGAAGCCTGGAAAGGGCAAAGGACTCGGGGTTGGGGAGGACCCTGCTCACCCCTCTCTGCTCTCGTAGCCCTGGCTCAATTTGGTCCAGAGCAGAAAAACGGGTGACCAGCTGTGTCCTGACTGCTAATGAGCTCCATCCTTTCTCATCCCTGCCAGGCCTTGGGAAAAAGAAACAGCACCCAATTATCTCTGAGAATGCAAGCTGCAGGAAGGAGTGAGGAGACTGCCTGTATTGTTTGCAAATAAGTATCCTCCTGACAACCTCACCTGAATGTCCTCCAGGGGTGGCAGGTCTCGGGACACCGGCCCCACAGGTGGTGATGTCTCTCCCGTCCTCAAGTGAGGACGTTGGAAGCCGGGTGTCTTGTGTGAGGGGTTTTGGTTCAAGCCTTCATTCAGCACACAAAGCATCGTTTGAGATAACGGATGCCTCAGTCAAAGGAGGGAGTGAAATCACAGCCCAGTTCTCGCTGTCCCTGAGAACAGCTTGTGTTACAGACTGAGATCTCCACTAGAACATTCCCTTCTCAGAATCAGCTGGCTCGAGCTGATGCTCTGGAGGGGTGCACTTGTTATCTTAAGAGAGGGGAATGTACCGGGGAATGGCACTCTCCCGGCCGCACCAGTAAACAAGGACGCCACGGTCTCCAGTGCCCGCAGCCCTCCAGCGTGAGCCGGTGAGCCCTGAGGGCACTCAGGAGGGGGAATACCCAGGACCTAGCAGCCGGCAGACTGTAGCCGCTGCCCCCGGTAAGCCCCAGGGGAACTCAGGGTGTGAAAACACAGGACTAGGCCCCAGACAAGCTGAGATGCATATGGAAGGAAGGATTTCGCCGAGCCCACACTCTTGCACTTTCCCATACATGGAAAGGCACTAAATTCCTTACTTTGGGATATCTGGTCTTCTTTAGCTAACAATAATCTTCGGGTGTCCAGACTACCTGACCTTCGCTGTAGAGCGTCTGTGTAACCTGGCTCCTCCCCTGGCTTGCTCGGAACAGTTCTCTCAAGGTCACTTGAGATGCTGCCTCCTGGGCTTGAAGTCCTAAAAACTTCTGCCGAGTAAGACTTAACTCTCAAGCAATCTATCCATGTCCCTTAGCACTGATCAAAATGTTGAGGAAGCTTTTAAGACACTTTCTCCTAACGTTCCATTCAAATGCTTCTGGATCCAGCTAAAAGTGTAGGCTGATCTCTGTTATCTCTGTCATCGTCTCTTGAGATGGACTCAAAAATACTCAAAAACCACTCCAAAGCTAAAGCAAACACTCACTCCAGGGGTCAAGATTCCATTTCCTGGCCTTTCAGCCAAGCTCTGTGGGTCAGTCAGGGAAAATTCTGATCTCTAGATCTCAGTGAAGCCAAGACTACTTCAACCCACATGCTCAGGGAGTGCACCTTTCCCAACACAGCTGATAAAAGATGAATAAGACCTAATCGGCAGGTCCTTTCTGAACACATGGAGTGTTCTGCTCTGGCTCTCGGGAAAACGAGATTTGCTGGGGCAGCTTCCGAACAGCAATCTCTCTGCCACGCATTGGATTCCTCTGCAGCTGGGAAGGATCTTTTCCCTTCTCCACATGCACTTTAGGTGAATTCAAGCACCCTTCAAAGAGTGGATGGACTTCCTACAAAGCTCTGGAATGGGTGCATGATGGAGAAGGTTCATTTCAGTTCAGTCGCTCAGTCGTGTCCGACTCTTTGTGACCCCATGGACTGCAGCACGCCAGGCCTCCCTGTTCATCACCAACTCCCGGAGTTCACTCAGACTCGCATCCATCGAGTCCATGATGCCATCCAGCCATCTCATCCTCATCTCATCTCATCCTCATCTCATCCGGTTGTCCCCTTCTCCTCCTGCCCCCAATCCCTCCCAGCATCAGTCTTTTCCAATGAGTCAAGTCTTCGCATGACGTGGCCAAAGTACTGGAGTTTCAGCCTCAGCATCATTTCCTCCAAAGAAATCCCAGGGCTGATATGGCATGTAGTCTCAAGGGGCAGTCATACAACATCTGAAGCAAAAACCAAATGATGGGGAAAAAAAGAGCAAACTGTTGCAGTAAAGAGGAGAAAAAAGGCATGAGTTTTTTTCTTTAACTTCCCTTGTGACTCAGACTAAAGAATCGGCTTCAATGTGGGAGACCTGGGCTCAATCCCGGGTTGGGAAGGTCCCCTGGAGAAGAGAATGGGTACCTACTCCAGTATTCTGGCCTGGAGAATTTCATGGACAGAGGAGCCTGACAGGCTACAGTCCATGGGGTTGCAAAGAGTCGGACAGGACTTAAAGACTTTCACTTTTCCTGAGAATAAAGAAGATAAAGAGAACAGTGAGTAGGCCTGAACGTTACTAGTTATTATTATTATTATTTTTTTTTTTACTTTAACTGCTTCTGACTCTGCACGTCTATAACCAAGTTTGCTTTTCTGCCCCTTAACTCTGCAGGAGCTACACTTCACACCTATTTCCTTTGACTCCATGCTAAACACATCCTGTATCTGGTGTTTACCCTCACGACACCCTTAACCGTGCAGTTACTTATCAGAAAGAAGGCAGCGGCGCCACAGAACTGACAGACGCAGCTGCGGGGTTGCTGGCACCAGCCTGTGACTGTCTCTGAGACAATGCAAGAGGAGGAAACCAAGACCCTAACAGCTTTGTTCGTCATCACTGACTCCTGACTGAGAGCCCTCACCTTATACACGCCCCTAGACGCCTCAGGGTGCAAAGGGCCGACTCATTGGAAAAGACTGATGCTGGGAAAGATTGAGAGCAGGAGGAGAAGGGGGTGACAGAGGATGAGATGGGTGGGTGGCATCACTAACTCAATGGACATGAGTTTGAGCAAGCTCCAGGAGACAGTGAAAGATAGGGAAGCCTGGCACGCTGCAGTCCGTGGGCTCACAAAGAGCTGGACACGGCTGAGAGACGGAACAGGACTCCCCGTGGAGGGGGACGCAGTTCTGGAGGCATGCGCCTGCTGTCTCCCCCTCTCAGCCCGGTGGGAATTAAAGCCACCTTTGTATTTCCTCCAGACTCTCTCTCTGTCCTTTTCACTTGGCTTCAGTGGGCAGAGAAGGCCACGATTTTGGCTAGCAACAGAACTAGCACATCAAAGTGATCACCATGGATGAGTTTACAAGGTGAGACTGCTTTGCATTTTCTAGAATGCTCAACCAACACCCATTAACTTGATAATAGAAAACAACTTTTTAAAAGTAAGAGAGAAGGTTAAATGCAGGCTAATATCTGAACTGGAAAGTGGCTGAAGGATAACTTTCTCTGGGTTCGTAACTTTACGTGATGCAAAGAGAAAGCCAGAACCAATCCTGTGGATGGATCAAAGATTTCTGCAGAAAGTGCCATAAAAACTTAATGACTAAATTCTGAAACAGGGACCACGAGACCTTCAAAATCAGCTGCCAGCATAACCGGGAGAATTGTGCTCTCCTCTCACGCTCAGGGATGTGTAGCCTAGACTCTCCCATAGGTGGGTGCCCAGGGCCCGCCCGTCTTAGTTACTTGCTGCCGCCTCCAGCTTGCGCTTGTGAGGAGGGTCTTCGATGATCCTGTTGAGGTCCCCGCGGTTCCTCAAGTCCATCGGCTTCTCCCAGACGGACAACTGCATCGTCGGGTTGAAGAAGAAAACTCGGTCATCACCCGTCCAGACCACACACCTGTGCAAATCAAGAACCCGCTCTTAGTCTCCCTCACAGGCACGCATCAAAAGACCAGAGCGTGTGCTCCAAGTCGATCGGTCGTGTCTGATTCTCTGCGATCCTACGGCCTGTAGCCCGCCAGGCTCCTCTGTCCATGGGATTCTCCAGGCAAGAACACTGGGGTGGGTTGCCATGCTCTCCCGCAGGGGAACTTCCTGACCCAGGGATCGAACCCGAGTCTCCTCTGTTTCCTGCATTCGCGGACAGGTTAGTGCAGGCATGCGTCCAAACCCAAAATGCCCTTTGGGACTGAAATCCACACATTCACAAAAGTAATATTTTACAAAGTGTGAATAATAATAGCGATGTCTGGCCTTTCAGGGTGATTCTCAGATGTTTCTCACACATTCTCTCATTTGATTCACAGGCAGACAGCGACCTGACCTTCCTTTTACTGGTAAGGACAGCAAAGTTCAGAGAAGTGAGAGGCTTAACGGGGTCCCGGGAGGTCTGAGCTCTTCCCGAAGGCCAGCTCTCCTTTCAGCTGGATTCACACTCAGGCCCTGGGTCCCAGGACCAGGTAACACAGACCTTGGTTCCCGGGAAAATCCCTCAATTGGAACTTGACTGAGCAGCAGGGTTCATGGAGCCACACGGAGACCACAGCTCATCCCTCTCCAGCTGAGAACCAGCAACCTGGCTGCCGGAATCAGCAACCGCAGCCCCGCTGAGGTGTCCTGCTTTGTTTTCAGAAGAGCACAGAATTAGCTTTGCGTTTTCACATGGAGGAAACTAAAATCTCCAAAAGGAATAATATGCAATTTTAACACTTCATCTCTCTGAAAGTGTATCAGAGAGAAGGAAAGATTGCAAAGGAGAAATAGTGAAAAAAAGAAAAACAAAGGAAAGGAAGAGCTCCCTTCCCGCGGAATGAGTCTGCAGTGTGGGAATGCACACAGGAATTCAGACCTGGCCTCTGTGTCCCAACAACACAGCCGGTCAAGGTCACCGGAGCGGCCTCAGGCTGTCCTGTGACCAGTCTCGGGATGGTGCAGAGAAATGAGATCTGTCCTGCCTCTGGTCTGGCCCTTCCAGAAGATTCTTCTTGGGTTAGGCCTCTCCCTTCCAGGGACCTCAGCATCCTACCGTGACCTCTGAGGGCCTGGGAAGCTCCAAGACTCTCCCCAGCCTTCTCAGAAGCTGCAGGAATGGGCAGGACTAGTCCTCATGGACTTAAACCCTCTGGTCATTGATTTCTTGAGGGATTGGGGAACTTCTGGGCACTGCCTGGCCTCCCAACCACCAGCTCCTGCCTTACCATCAGATACACCTGGTTGCCTGCTCCCTCTCTGGATCCAGGCAGCACACACCGGTCTGCTTCCCACAGAGAAAATCACTCCCACACTTGAGCCTCTGTGCTCAGACCAGCCGGCCACTTCCCGTGGGCCAGAGAGAAGACTCAGCACAGGGGCTGAGTCTCACGTTCTAAAACTCTGTGCAAACCAGATCCCCACGTGGAAATGACCTTCAGATGGTCTGTCTGATTTACTCCACAGCCAGGCCAGGTTCATGGGAGCGTGAGCCAAATAACAACCCCAAAGAGGTCTGCATCCTACTCCCAAGACCCTATGGATGTCACCTTACGGGCGAAAGGGACCTTTCAGGTGTGACTAAGTTCCTGTCTTGAGATGGAGGGAGTAGGCTGGGCTGTGCAGGCAGGCTCAGGGTCATCAGAGGGGTCCTCATAAGGGAAGAGGGAGGCTGGGGAGTCAGAATCAGAGAAGGGGATGGGAGGATGGAAGCAGAAGACAGACAGACAGACACACACACACACACACACAGGGTGGGTGGGTGGAGACAGAGATCAGAGGATGCGCCACTCTGGCCTTGATGTGGGAGGAAGGGGCTGTGGATGCCAATGTCTCTAGAAGCTGGAAAGTCTGGAGCAGAGTCTCCCCTGAGCCTTGGGAGGGAATCAGCCCCCTCCTCCCCACCTGGATTCAGCCCCGTGGGGTTGGATTCTGACCTCCAGAGCTGTGAGATGTGAGTTTCCGCAGGCTGACGACCGGCAGACCTCACCCTTGACCCCTCCCCATCCTGGGTGTCAGCACCAGGGTCTGCATCCGGCCAGTGGTGACCTAGACCCCCAGCCTGTATAGGCCCCTGCGCGCCTGGTCGTCCAGCCAGACGGCCATGACCTGCCTTCTCGGTGGATGCACCCTCCAGCTCAAGGAGTGCTCTTGACCTTCAGGTGACCTTGAGAGCTGCCCTCACCCTCCGTGATCTCCATTCCATCATCTGTGTAGTTGGGGCCTGCGATGGACATTTGTGCTATTCCAACATGCCCATCACTGTGGGAAAACTGAGGCAAACATGAGGGTCAGCCTTTATAGAGACTGGACGACAGGCCAACAAGGGCTGGACCAGAGGGGTGGGACCGGCAAGCTGGTCACGGGCCTGCCCAATGGACCGGCCTGCCTGCGGCCCCCAGCAGGCCCGGACAGGGCACAGTGACCTCTCGCCTGGAAGCTGCCCGCCTGCTGGTGCAGAAGTCGTCTGGCTTAAGAAGCTTTTACTGTGTATAAAGCTGCAGGTAATTATGCTGTTCCATACATTATGTACAACTCTGCCACTGCGTGAGCTCTCACACAGAATTCTGGGCCAGCAGGGAGAAGGCAATGGCACCCCACTCCAGCACTTTTGCCTGGAAAATCCTATGGGCAGAGGAGCCTGGTGGGCTGCAGTCCAGGGGTCGCGAAGAGTCAGACACGACTGAGCGTCTTCACTTTCACTTTTCACTTTCATGCATTGGAGAAGGCAATGGGAACCCACTCCAGTGTTCTTGCCTGGAGAATCCCAGGAACAGGGGAGCCTGGCGGGCTGCCGTCTATGGGGTCGCACAGGGTCGGACATGACTGAAGTGACTCAGCAGCAGCAGCAGCAGCAGGGACTCTAGACCCCGCCGGGAGCACAGCCCCTCCCTCCCAGGCGCTCTGGAGGCTGACGGAGTGCCTCTTGCCCGGTCTGGAGGGTGACGGAGTGCCTCTTGCCCGGTCTGGAGGCTGACGGAGTGCCTCTTGCCCGCTCTGGAGGGTGACAGGGTGCCTCCTGCCGGGTCTGGGGCTGCACTCCTGGCGATACTCAGCACGTGCTCTTAGCTCCACGAGCAGCCCACCTGGGTCACCTGAGCACCACGGGGTGGGGTGGGGGGAGGTCTGCCTGGTGTGAGTGCAGGCTGCTTGCAGCTTCAGCTAGATCAGAATGCAGACGATGTCAAGTAAGAAGCCAGCAGACCTGCAGCAGTGCACCCTCTCACACAGAGAGCATCCATCAGGCTTGTCTGGTGCACACAGGCAGCTGGTCACTGCCCACACGGGCTTTTAAAGCCTTCTTTGGCCAGGCTGCAGCTGGAAAAATAGCTCCAAGACCAAAGCTCCTGGCAGCGAGCAAGTTGGTTTGTGACAGTCGGGATGATATCTTTTCACTGTTTGACTGCACTTGGCCTGAGTGGGAAAGTCTAGATGCATCTTTGACTCACTGCATCCCTGTCTATCTACTTAAAAATTTAGGAGCTGCTGTGTGGCCCCTGGGAACCTTGGCGGAACCTGCGGTACAATGAGCCTCTAGAGCAGATACACCTGACAGTACAGCTGTTCTGGCAGGAAGTCATCCTGTGCCCAGCACCCCTCCACCCACACATACACACACATACACTCACACATGCGCACGCACACACATGCATTGACACAAACACATGAACACACACTTGTGTGTACACGCACATGCATTCACACACATGCACACACACTTATGTATGCACACACATTCATTCACACACTCTTGTGTGGGCACACACATGCATGCACACACATGCATACACTTATGTGTGTGCACACATACATCCACACAGATACATACACACTTGTGCATAAAGGCACATGCACACACACTCACACTTGTGTGTGCACACACATACATCCACACACATGCACACACACTTATGTGTGCACACACATTCATTCACACACTCTTGTGTGTGCACACACATGCATGCGCACACATGCATTGACACATAGCATATACATGTGTGCGCATACACACTTGTGCATAAATGCACACTCACACATGTGCGCACACACATGCATTCACACACATGCACATACACGTGTGCACGCACACACAAGCACACCAGTGATCTGGGCATCACAGCCCCACTCCCAGTGGCCTCGGCGTCGTGGCTGACTGGTCTGTTCCCTCCTCTAGGGTCCCTGGGGGGCTCTCAGGAGCCCAGGGACGTGGAGCCCCGCCTTCCAGGAGGCTCTGCCTCTGCGTGTCTCAGCACCTCAAGCAGTGATCTCATTGCTGTGGACGCAGTGTCCTCATTTATAAAAGCAGATTGGTGAACGCAGGTCTAGTCCCAGATGATTTCTTAAATCCCTTCTAACTTCTATTCTATCTTCTATTCTTTCTGTTAATTTTCCACTTTGGTCCAGGACCCCCGGCGTGGTCACATTAATTCCCGTCAGTGTGGATCAACCTTACGGGCAGGGACACTGTCCCCGGCTCCTGAGCTAGTCCGTCCTGGGCCCTGGGGAGCTGTGCTCAGAGGTCCACCACTGCACCTGGAGGCCACGCCTGCCCTGGGATTGCTTCCCCTAGCAGCCCGCTGGGGTCAAGGGCATGGGGCAAATCCACGGGGACTGGCCTCCTGNTGGGGTGGGGGGAGGTCTGCCTGGTGTGAGTGCAGGCTGCTTGCAGCTTCAGCTAGATCAGAATGCAGACGATGTCAAGTAAGAAGCCAGCAGACCTGCAGCAGTGCACCCTCTCACACAGAGGGCATCCATCAGGCTTGTCTGGTGCACACAGGCAGCTGGTCACTGCCCACACGGGCTTTTAAAGCCTTCTTTGGCCAGGCTGCAGCTGGAAAAATAGCTCCAAGACCAAAGCTCCTGGCAGCGAGCAAGTTGGTTTGTGACAGTCGGGATGATATCTTTTCACTGTTTGACTGCACTTGGCCTGAGTGGGAAAGTCTAGATGCATCTTTGACTCACTGCATCCCTGTCTATCTACTTAAAAATTTAGGAGCTGCTGTGTGGCCCCTGGGAACCTTGGCGGAACCTGCGGTACAATGAGCCTCTAGAGCAGATACACCTGACAGTACAGCTGTTCTGGCAGGAAGTCATCCTGTGCCCAGCACCCCTCCACCCACACATACACACACATACACTCACACATGCGCACGCACACACATGCATTGACACAAACACATGAACACACACTTGTGTGTACACGCACATGCATTCACACACATGCACACACACTTATGTATGCACACACATTCATTCACACACTCTTGTGTGGGCACACACATGCATGCACACACATGCATACACTTATGTGTGTGCACACATACATCCACACAGATACATACACACTTGTGCATAAAGGCACATGCACACACACTCACACTTGTGTGTGCACACACATACATCCACACACATGCACACACACTTATGTGTGCACACACATTCATTCACACACTCTTGTGTGTGCACACACATGCATGCGCACACATGCATTGACACATAGCATATACATGTGTGCGCATACACACTTGTGCATAAATGCACACTCACACATGTGCGCACACACATGCATTCACACACATGCACATACACGTGTGCACGCACACACAAGCACACCAGTGATCTGGGCATCACAGCCCCACTCCCAGTGGCCTCGGCGTCGTGGCTGACTGGTCTGTTCCCTCCTCTAGGGTCCCTGGGGGGCTCTCAGGAGCCCAGGGACGTGGAGCCCCGCCTTCCAGGAGGCTCTGCCTCTGCGTGTCTCAGCACCTCAAGCAGTGATCTCATTGCTGTGGACGCAGTGTCCTCATTTATAAAAGCAGATTGGTGAACGCAGGTCTAGTCCCAGATGATTTCTTAAATCCCTTCTAACTTCTATTCTATCTTCTATTCTTTCTGTTAATTTTCCACTTTGGTCCAGGACCCCCGGCGTGGTCACATTAATTCCCGTCAGTGTGGATCAACCTTACGGGCAGGGACACTGTCCCCGGCTCCTGAGCTAGTCCGTCCTGGGCCCTGGGGAGCTGTGCTCAGAGGTCCACCACTGCACCTGGAGGCCACGCCTGCCCTGGGATTGCTTCCCCTAGCAGCCCGCTGGGGTCAAGGGCATGGGGCAAATCCACGGGGACTGGCCTCCTGCTGAGACCACATCCTCTTAGCCCAGCCCTTCCTCCAACCATCACATCCCCACCTCCCGCCCGCCTTCCTCTGCTCCTTCCCTTGAAACCACTCCTCAGGACGTCCAGGCATTGGGAGCACTGTCCAAAGTGCTCCTTCTGGGGAACCTGACCCAGGACAGAGCCTAAAGGGGAGGGAGGACGGAGTAGAATCTACACTCCCAGGAGCATTTCCAATAGCGAGAGGCAGGCAGTGTCTGTGCAGGACACGCATCTTCCCCTCCTTCCTAAAGACCTCACTTTGGGGTTCTCAAAGACGGGACTGGTCCCACCGAACTCGGCAACACCACGGCTACAGCGACTGGAGGGCCCGGGGAGTGATGTGTTCACTGAGAAAGCGGGTCAGCGAGGGTCTGCCCATGTGGGAAAGTCTGGGGCGTGCGCATCCACCCTCAGGGGATGGGACACTTCAGCCCAAATTACCGAGTGGCTAGCAGCCTCGATCACAGAGGCACTGAGGGGCTCTTGTTCCCACTGATGCAGAGGGGGTGTGCGGAGGTAGCCCCCTGCCAGCACCCAAAAGGCTGTGTGAGGCCAGCCTCAGCCAACCTCAGTCTCCCCACTGGCTCTGGGAGGTGTCCTGGGGTCCTGGAGCCGTGATTCTGCCTGGCCTGAGAAAGTTCTGGTTGACACGTGAAGTGGGGGGGCCTGGGGAATAAGAAGCAGCTGGAAGCAGGTGAGTGACGCTGTTGCAGCCCCTGGTGGAGTGGGGGGCCCTGAGCCGTGCTCCTGGTGGGCGAACAGTGGAGGGGTTTCAGCCTCCAGCCCCGGTAGCTGCTGATGGCCGTCACCTCCCCGGATGCTGGCTGAGGGCAGACTGCACACCTGGGCAGGTATCCTTCCCGAGAAGTGGATACGCTCAGACGCAAAGACACGTGGGCTCCAAAAGGTGCCCCTGATGGGGGAGGCCCAGTCGGACTCAGGTCATCATCCCACTGAGCTCCTAGGCTCCTTGTCCTCTGGCTCCAAGCCCAGCTGTTAAGAAAGAAGCTTCGCGTCAACCGCAACTGACTTGGTTCTCCCCAGATGCGGGTGGGTCTGTGCTGTAGGTTTGCTGCCTCTGGGATGCGCTGATTCCATCAGCACTGAGAGCCGTGTGGACAGATGGTCACACCACACCCTCCTTTCGGAGAGACCCAGTGCCTGGACCTCCGTGTGGGGAGCAGCCCCAACCACCACTGCCACCACCACCAGCCTCTCCAGTGACGGGAGAGTGGAGCCATTTAGAGCCTTAATGGAGGATTATTACCTTGGAGACAGGCGTGACAACAATTAACACGCACACACTCCTGTCTAGAATGCAAAGAGCCCACTTCCTGTGCCTCAGGGACGCCCATGTAACTGAAGCAAAGAGCCGGCAGCAGGTAAACAAGTGTGATCCCCCAGGAGAAAACTGCCCACTGGTCACGCCTGGTCTCCACCGGACCGAGCCAGCCGCACGATGCAGAATTAATTTCAGGTATCGTTTATACACATTTTAAGCAATACATATACATTCCTCTGGCTTAATCACAATGTACAATGCTCCCTCTCCTCTTTAACTGTCCCCAAATCCCAGAGGGTACAATTAGCGTGCCAGAGTCAGTTAAGTCTGGTACAAAACATCTAGACTTAGCCGCCCTAGAGCACAAAGGCCCGTTTTAGCAAATGGACACGGGGACTGCCCGCTTGCCGCACAAAGCGATTCCCCCACGGCCTTCACACAGCACAGCCCAGCGTCCACGGCTCTGCAGGGGAAGGATGTTTCCGCGTCTCCCTCCAAGCATCCCACTCAGCCCAGTGGGGGAGGGCTCCGAGCCTCACCCCCTTCCCACACACCTGGGTCCCTCTCTCCTCCGGGCACTCGGCCCCGAGCACGCTGTCCCAGGAGCTGAGTCCGATCTGCAGGGTGGACCCATGCGCCCTGAGCCGCGGCCACAGGACTGCAGTCTCTGACCCCAGGAGGCAGCGCCTCTGTGACCCTGTGCTCCGCCCCCTGCCCCGTCCCGCCCACCTTTGTCCCCTGGAAGGGGCTGACCTGGGAGGACTGAGCAGGCCCGGCCCCATGGGGCAGGTCGTGTGAGGCACTGTGGGGCCCGCAGACGTGAAGATTCGGGGAAAAGAGAGTGGAAGTGGGTCTCCCCTCCTCCTCCTGGGATATGGTGGTTTATGCTCAGAAATGCATGTCCGTTTATGGCCTCATTCTGCATGGAGCTCCTGGGCTTCCGAGCAAACTCTGATGTGAGAGCAAGCCTCCCATGGGCAGGAAGCGAAGCAAACACCTTCTGGGTAACTCCATCTGGACCACGGGCCAGGCGTCCAGGGGCACGTGCCTTCTCGGACAGTCACGGTGCCACGTACTCTGCTGTGACCTCCATCAGAGTCCAGCTTCATCACCGTAAGGGCTTCTGACCACAGGGACCCCGGAGCACCGGCTGCCCTGCCTGGCCTTATGAGGGCCAGAGCGGGGGGCCCTGCAGAAGCAGGCCTGGAGCTGAGCCAGCGGGGGCCTCTGCAGAGAGGCCGCCCATCCGGGGGCGAACAGGCAGATCTGAGATGTGAGTGGGGCTCAGCACACGGCCGTGACATGTGGACGCTTGTGCTGTGCATGCCTCCCAGCTCCTTGGCAGCCTTGCCCGCACCTCAGGTCATCCCAGCTTCCGACAGCACCTGGGGGCCTGCGGGGTCCTGGGGCTCACGTCTCACACTAGGTCCCCTGCTCCCGTCCCCTGCACTGGCCGGCGGGGACGCGCGTGGAGGAACCGGCCGCCCCCGTGCCTGGAGGATCTCTTTGCTTCCTGAGAAGCTGGGCGGCTTGGGCTGGCGACTGGCCCAGCCCGTGGACAGGAGGCTGGCACGTGCTTTGAGCTTGCCTGGGGCAGCAGGTGTGGTCCCCAGGCTGGAGGAGCCCCTCTTGGAGGCAGACTGCCATCATCCCAGGTGTGTCCCCGAGGTTCCGTGGGTGTGATACTAAGTTTAAGCACATGTCAGAGCACACTGCATGCGGCCGGTCCCAGTTGGGAAGCGAGGAGGCCACAGAAGCCGCAGCTGGCACTGCCCTCGCTCCTCTGGCACTTTTCAGGGCGCACACAGACCCAACCTCCCAGGCATGGGGGTGTTTGAACGCCGGTACCCTTTATCCTGGAATGCTCGGGGAGGCCAGGCAGCCTCCCTCAGGTGGCACTGAGTCAGGGAAGCTCAGAGAGAGGTGAGCAGAGGCGAGAAAAATGCCCGGGCTCAGCCGGTGGGCCCAACGCTGCTCAGAACGCTGCAGGCGTGGTGCCTCCTGCAGCCCGCCACCCCCTTCCCCGAGAGGACAGCACCCTACACGGCCGACACTCGGGCTGGAAGGCTCATCAGTGATTCATCCGGACCGAGGACCTGCGGCCTGGGGCAGGGGCCCCCGAGGATGCCGCGNCCTCCTGCAGCCCGCCACCCCCTTCCCCGAGAGGACAGCGCCCTACACGGCCAACACTCGGGCTGGAAGGCTCATCAGTGATTCATCCGGACCGAGGACCTGCGGCCTGGGGGAGGGGCCCCCGAGGATGCCGCAACCCCAGGATCCCGCGGAGAATTCTGCCCTCGAACACGGCGTCACCGAGAAGTTGAAACTGCAGCCCTAGAAGTCTCTAGGACTCCAGGTCAGGTCTCCTGCCCGATTATAACCCCCGGGACAGCCTCGAGCAGAGTGACCGGGTCCCATACCTCGTTGAATTTACTGCAACCCCTCATACAGTTTGCGGTCAAATGTGCTTGCCTTAGAAACACATGCGAGAGCTTGGTTCCAGAAGACCCCAGACAGCTCCTCAAACCCTTTTAATTAGCTGAGCCACTGGGGCTCACGTCTCGCACTCGGTCCCTTGCTCCCGTCTCTCTGCCTCACGGGCAGGGAGACACCCCCCGCGGGTTCCTCCTTCGAGAGCTAACAGCAGCAGGTGCTCCTGAGGAGCGCCCCTGGCCTCACATGAGTTCAGGCTGACGACGTGGTGACCGACGTGCCCATGGAGGGTGGGGGCTGGGCCCAGAAAGACTGACGGCGTGATCAGAGGGTGGGTTTTCTGGCCCCACCCCCAGCCTCCAGGAGCCGGCGGGACCGCCTAGTAATGAAGCACTCAGAGGGCTTCCTTTGGGTTCAGAGGGCTGCAGTGTGCTGACCTCGCTGACGTCCTGCAGTGGGGAGTGGCAGACCCAGGAGGGCAGGAGGCCCGGAGACCCCCGCCCTGCAGCCTGCCCTTGCCTCTCTGCCATCCAGCTGTCCCTGGGCTGTGCCCCGTATGATACAGATGTCATCANGTGATCAGAGGGTGGGTTTTCTGGCCCCACCCCCAGCCTCCAGGAGCCGGCGGGACCGCCTAGTAATGAAGCACTCAGAGGGCTTCCTTTGGGTTCAGAGGGCTGCAGTGTGCTGACCTCGCTGACGTCCTGCAGTGGGGAGTGGCAGCCCCAGGAGGGCAGGAGGCCCGGAGACCCCCGCCCTGCAGCCTGCCCTTGCCTCTCTGCCATCCAGCTGTCCCTGGGCTGTGCCCCGTATGATACAGATGTCATCACAAGTGAATCACTCTCGTAAGTCCTGTGAGTTGTTCTAGCAAATTTTCAAACCTGATAGGAGGTTGCGGAAGCCCGGGACTCGCAATCAGCCGGGGAGACGTGCAGGGGCAGGGGGCTGGGACTCGGCCCTCGGCCCGTGGGGTCTGCGCTAACCCAGGAGCTGGCATCAGACCCGACTTGAAGGGCAGGACACTCTCAACCCTGAAAACACCGTATTGTTAGGCGTCACCATGGGGGCCCCGGACCTGTGAGGCACCCCCAGCTCACCGAGCACTGGAGCCGAAGGGTGGGAGGCCCTTGGGTGCACGTGACATGGGCCGCTGAGCAGAGAAGGAGAGGGGGCCCCGTCTCTCCAGTTAAGAGCAGGGCTTCCCGCGGTAAGCAAGCGGCCAGGGCAGGACAGATGCGGGGATCCACTCAGGACAGCACGCGGGGCAGACGCACACCCGGGGACCGCGGTCGGCTGCCGCTGCTGCCTTGACGGCACCTTAAGTGGCTCCATTCCAGTTCTCTAAATTAGCTGTTCCTCCCAGCCATATCCTGCAGTCTAATCTGCAGGCTTTAAAACTAATTTTACTATAATAACGTTTTTTTTTTTCTGATTCTAAATTACTCCATTATAAAAGGACATTTTTGAAAACCAGAGTCGGCGGCTCCCTCACGGAGGGCGCTTTGAGTGTGGAGGCGCAGAGAACGGGTAATATTGTTTTTTCTAACATTTGAGAGCTGTTCCATGCTTATATTTATATGAAGGTTTAGAAACATTTTAATGTTTTCATATCATCACCACTCTAAATGCGTGCTTAAGACTTGGTGGAAAAAGATAGTGGTTACATAGGTAGTTTTGATATCTTATGGAAGTTCAAGGGTCAGGAATAGAAATTTTTAAAAGCAGAAATCAATAGTGGAGGTAACTTACAAGAAGTCATTGAAGTTACTTTAATGAGAAGCTTTACCACCAAGTGTGCAATAAGCCTTGTTTCTTCCGAAGTCAAGCTGTCTGCCTTGGTACCTCTTAACCTTTGCCTAGCATTTAACGTCAAGGCCAATGTGAAAAATGTCACAAATTACCTTTGACTCTGACATAATAAAAAGCCATCTGAAGAACGGGAGCACATAGAAACAAGATTTCTCGGCAGTTGATTTGAATTGTTTCTAACATACCCCAGACTGAGTTTCTTTCTTACCCAGGATGGAACAGAAGTTCAGTTGATGTGCATCAGTTCTCATGAATAGATAATCATCTTAGACAAAAGCAGGAATTTAGGTGCCTGCCATGGTTTTAATCCCATCCCATTCAGTCACCAGGACTTCCCTGGTGGCTCAGATGGTAAAGAATCCACCTGTAGTGCGGGATACCTGAGTTTGATCCCTGGGTTGGGAAGATCCCCTGGAGGAGGGCATGGGAACCTCCTCCAGTATTCTTGCCTGGAGAACCCACATGGACAGAGGAGCCTGGCGGGCTGCAGTCCCTGGGGTTGCAAAGAGTCAGATGCGACTAAGCACACAGCAAATTTAGTCACCTGGTGGCTGAATGACAGACAGGTTACTTTTCCTCCCTGTGATCATTTTGCTTCTTAGTGAACAAGACAAATGAAATTGCTAATATCCTGGAGCTTACCAAATAATACTATTTGGGGAATAGTCCTATCCCGCAAGGACATTGTAGTGATTTTCATAAATCACGTATGTAAAGTGTATAGTGCTTCACACATAGTAGTAGTCAGTAAACGGTATTGAATTATCAATTATGATCAGTTTCATAATTTGCATTCTTGATCCGATGAAGATATGTGTGCCTGGTAAAAGAACATAGAGGGAAAAATCTGGTCTTCAGGTACTTAAATTGTGATGACTAGCTGTAGGTTCTTTGCTTTTTAATGAGAGTTTTGGCCATTTTAGACTTATCTCTTCTTTCAATTAGTAGATGTTAAAACATGTTTTTCTGAGATTATTTTTCTGAGATATTATGTTTAGTCAACTTTGTACAGTCTGTTTTGTTAGAATAGCAAAGCTGGAAACCAGAGAACAATATAAGTTATTTACTCTTGCTCCTATTTATATGGAATCGACATAATTTTATTAACTTTCTGAGACTTCAAAAAGTTTTCTGTGTATATTTTGAAATATTAAAATGTTTTAGTTTGATTCGGATTCTTCTTAAAAAGTTTGTGTTTTCATATTTAAATAAAAAAAATGATAAAACCACAAGCTGTCTATAACACAAATCCAAGTCCAAAATTTTACTTTATTTACTAGTTTAATTTTTTCATCCCATTTTTCCTTTTTTTCTGTGAAAATTCTGTTTTGGTCATTGGGAGAAGAGAGGTGGTTATCGTTTGGATAGGCAAGATCAGATGCTATTCTGTAGAAGAGATTTTGTGTAAATCTCTTTAATTCTCTAAATTTTTTAAATTCTCTAAAATTTTGTTGGGTTTATGAAATTTTTAGAGGGGAAGATAAGTGTTTATACTGTTTACAGAGCTCAACTGCACACTGCAATCATGTTTGCGCTCAGAAATCTTGGTCGATCCTTTTGGGCCTCTCCCATGGTAAAGCATCTGCCTACAATGTGGTAGATCTGGGTTCGATCCCTGGGTCGGGAAGATCCCCTGGAGAAGGAAATGGCACCCCACTCCAGTACTCTTGCCTGGAGAATCCCATGGATGGAGGAGCCTGGTGGGCTAAGGTCCATGGGGTCTCAAAGAGTCGGACACGACTGAGCGACTTCACTTTCACTTTCACTAATAGCTAAAGGTCTTGATTATATTATCTAAAATACTTATAGTTTTAACCCTGGGCACAATAAAGTCATAAATAGCAATAGCCATTATTTGTGAGGTCATGAAGTAAAGTGAAGTGAAAGTCGCNAAGCGATTCCCCCACGGCCTTCACACAGCACAGCCCAGCGTCCACGGCTCTGCAGGGGAAGGATGTTTCCGCGTCTCCCTCCAAGCATCCCACTCAGCCCAGTGGGGGAGGGCTCCGAGCCTCACCCCCTTCCCACACACCTGGGTCCCTCTCTCCTCCGGGCACTCGGCCCCGAGCACGCTGTCCCAGGAGCTGAGTCCGATCTGCAGGGTGGACCCATGCGCCCTGAGCCGCGGCCACAGGACTGCAGTCTCTGACCCCAGGAGGCAGCGCCTCTGTGACCCTGTGCTCCGCCCCCTGCCCCGTCCCGCCCACCTTTGTCCCCTGGAAGGGGCTGACCTGGGAGGACTGAGCAGGCCCGGCCCCATGGGGCAGGTCGTGTGAGGCACTGTGGGGCCCGCAGACGTGAAGATTCGGGGAAAAGAGAGTGGAAGTGGGTCTCCCCTCCTCCTCCTGGGATATGGTGGTTTATGCTCAGAAATGCATGTCCGTTTATGGCCTCATTCTGCATGGAGCTCCTGGGCTTCCGAGCAAACTCTGATGTGAGAGCAAGCCTCCCATGGGCAGGAAGCGAAGCAAACACCTTCTGGGTAACTCCATCTGGACCACGGGCTGGGCGTCCAGGGGCACGTGCCTTCTCGGACAGTCACGGTGCCACATACTCTGCTGTGACCTCCATCAGAGTCCAGCTTCATCACCGCAAGGGCTTCTGACCACAGGGACCCCCGAGTACCGGCTGCCCTGCCTGGCCTTATGAGGGCCAGAGCGGGGGGCCCTGCAGAAGCAGGCCTGGAGCTGAGCCAGCGGGGGCCTCTGCAGAGAGGCCGCCCATCCGGGGGCGAACAGGCAGATCTGAGATGTGAGTGGGGCTCAGCACACGGCCGTGACATGTGGACGCTTGTGCTGTGCATGCCTCCCAGCTCCTTGGCAGCCTTGCCCGCACCTCAGGTCATCCCAGCNCCAGCCATATCCTGCAGTCTAATCTGCAGGCTTTAAAACTAATTTTACTATAATAACGTTTTTTTTTTTCTGATTCTAAATTACTCCATTATAAAAGGACATTTTTGAAAACCAGAGTCGGCGGCTCCCTCACGGAGGGCGCTTTGAGTGTGGAGGCGCAGAGAACGGGAATCCTCACAGGGCAGCCACAAAGAGCAGGCGCGTCTTTAATTAACAGCTCCTTGGTTATGCTTTGCCTGTAGTCCACGGAAAGGCCTTTGAAGTGCAAGGCGTACCCCCGTCTCTCCAGACACGGCCTTGCTCAGATCAATACACAACGGCCTTCCTACTCTAATGCATATTTGCAAATATATTGGAGCAGGATAACTTATCACTTAAATGCTGTTTTTCTTTTGGCAGATGGTGACAACGGTGTGGAACTCTACCCGCCAGGAGCTGCAAATTGCTTTGTGTAAAACAGCATTACCCAGAGGGCATGCATTTCTCTTTGGTGGAGAGGACAAGCGCTGGGTCAGCCGGGGCTGTCTCCCCAACCCCCAGGCGCGGGCTGTCTTACCAGGGGGATCCCGGCACCGGGGTGGAGGCCACGGGCCTCGTGCCTTTGGGCGTGCTCTCCTCGCTGGTCACCAGGATCGCCGGAGGCTCCTGTAGATAGAGAGCAGGAAAGCACTTTAAAACAAATGGAAACACTCCTCTTCAATCAGAGGCAACCGAGTCAAGACTAACTAGTCTCCTGCAGACTGGCCTGCCCACAGGGGCTATTAGGCAATGACCGGCTCAGCAGAGCCAGCGCGCGGNCTGTAAATAGAGAGCAGGAAAGCACTTTAAAACAAATGGAAACACTCCTCTTCAATCAGAGGCAACCGAGTCAAGACTAACTAGTCTCCTGCAGACTGGCCTGCCCACAGGGGCTATTAGGCAATGACGGGCTCAGCAGAGCCAGCGCGCGGGCCTGGGCGTCACGTGAGCCTTTAGAATTCACGGCACAACTGACGGTGTGGAGCGACCTAGACTAGGGCCTCCCTGTAATTATCCCAGATTGGCTTCGCTGCCTGCTTCTGCAGAGACAGACACCGGCAGAGCAGCTGAGAGACTGCTTCTGAAAGCCCCAGCATCCGGGGCCAGAAACCCCCCTCGACTCGTCTCTGGAAACAGGCTCACGGGGCCACGGAGCCCAGCCTCCAGGGGCGGAAACCNGGGCCTGGGCGTCACGTGAGCCTTTAGAATTCACGGCACAACTGACGGTGTGGAGCGACCTAGACTAGGGCTTCCCTGTAATTATCCCAGATTGGCTTGGCTGCCTGCTTCTGCAGAGACAGACACTGGCAGAGCAGCTGAGAGACTGCTTCTGAAAGCCCCAGCATCCGGGGCCAGAAACCCCCCTTGACTCGTCTCTGGAAACAGGCTCACGGGGCCACGGAGCCCAGCCTCCAGTGGCGGAAACCCTCCGAGCAGTGAGGGCCCCGGGAGGCTGGGCTGGGCCAGCCCACCCCTGACAGGCAGGGGAAGTGACAAGCGCGTGTCCTTGCAGCGTCCTGTCACTCCAAGGACGCCCCCCCATTTCTGGACTGTCCACCTGGGGTCAGAGTTCACGGCCCGTTTCACAGGGTGCAGCTGACTGTGATGCACAGTGGGGTCTCTACCTTCATGTAGAAAAGAATGTCTGAACGTGATGTTCCCTGGAAGAAAATGAAGATTTATTTCCTAATGTTAAGAAACAAAACACAAAAAACTGCAGCTGGGACACCTGACCCGTCGCTCATTGTGGACGGAATCTGGACAGAATTAGAAGTTTCTCTTAGATCAGAAAACATAGGCAATTATAACACCAACATAAATGCGAATCCAAGATCCAGACTGACTTCTTTAGCTGCGTGGATATACAAGCGACGTTGCATTTTGTTAAACAAAGGGAACGTGAAAAGCGAAAGTGTTAGTCACTCAGCTGTGTCCAGCTCTTGGTGACCCCATGGATGGTGGCCCGCCAGGCTCATCTGTCCACGGGATTCTCCAGGCAAGAACACTGGGGTGGGCAGTCATCCCCTTCTCCAGGGACTCTACCCCACGCACAGACTGGACCCAGGCCTCCCGCTTTGCAGGCAGACGCTTTCCCGTCCGGGCCGCCAGGGAGGCCCTTAAGCAAAGGAAGCAGAACCAAACCCCCAGAGGCAGAACGTCCCCACGAGAAGCTGTCCAGAGGCCAGTGCTGTCTCCAAGCTTGAGCAGCTCCAAGAGGAAACATGCGAGAAGGCAGTGGCACCCACTCCAGTCCTCTCGCCCGGAAAATGCCGTGGGCGGAGGAGGCTGGTGGGCTGCAGGCCATGGGGTCGCGAACAGTCGGACACGACTGAGCGACTTAGCAGCAGCAGCAGCAAGAGAAAAATGAAACCACAGTGAGCACAATAAACTCTCGCAGCAAGGAAACATTCCTTTCCTCCTACCACCTGTTTTCATTATTTTTAGCATCATAGAATAAGGACCGCATGTTCTTTCTCTTGAAAAATCGGTAAGATTACAAGGTCTTAGTGCATTATTCCAAACAGCAATCAGGTTCCGAGCTGATAATGTTCACTTCAGTTCAGTTCAGTCGCTCAGTCATGTCGGACTCTTTGCGGCCCCATAAACCGCAGCACCCAGGCCTCCCTGTCCATCACCATCTCCCGGAGGCCACCCAAACCCATGTCCGGTGGGCAACTAAAGCTCTCGATTCATTTGGAAAAAATTAAATGTCATCCTGAACTGAGAAACTTTTTCTGCCACCACCATTGCCAGCGCTCTATGAGGCAGTCTAGGTAAGAACATGGTTAGTCGGTTGTCAGAATGATCGAACACCCAGGACGCCGAGGCTCCCCGCCCTGCGGGGCACCACTGGTGGGTGGCTGCGCAAGGACAGGGCCGTTGCATCAAAAGCCCAGATGCTTGTCCAGGGGCCCCCAAGGGCCACCCTGGGACCACAGCTCATTCCCGCCTCCCAGCTTCCTTTCGAAAGGTTGTTAGCGAGCAAAGTGCTGGGGGAGGACAGCACTGAAACGTCAGATTCAAACACGAAGTTAAAAGATCACCAGGGGCTGTAAACCCCAAAGAAGTCGCTTAAAGCTACAGTGAAATCACAGGCAGTGACGTGAGACCTCCTCCTAGCAGGGCCCACGTCACCAGGAGTGAACGGCCAGTGTCGGCCGAGCAGGTCAGAGGACCAGCAGGGAGGCCTGGGGTGCAAAGGTCAGTGGTCCAGATCCAGAGTGGCCCCTGGGAATCGCATTCATTAAACGTTAGACAAGTGAGACCCAGGACTGGAGGGGTGGCCTCTTTCCCACTCGACCGTCCTGGCATCTTACTGGGGCCTGTCTGGTGCCCTTCGTTCGCTGTGACAGGTAATTACACGGAATAAATGGTTTGTAATTTATATGATTATTCCTAAATTCACAAACAACTTTTTCTTTAGAATTTTTGGGTAGTAGAAAATTTCTTAGTTTCTTACGAGAAAATAAGTTCAGGATAAATAATGAACATAACAGGGTGTATTCAGAAACAGTTGTGTTAAAAATATAAGGGTATGTTGAGACCAGAGTTTATATTACTAATCCAATTAGGAAAATGAGGGGAGATTTTCATTTCGAAGCTACTTGAACAATGGAACCCAATGAGGGGCCTCTGAGTAGAAGATGCCCCTTGATAATTTTTTCAGGGAAATACGGTGGGACATGATTTGAGATAGAGACTAACACTTAAATTCGGCGATGCTGGGATTCTCCAGCTAATTACCAAGGTCGTCTTCTGGTGCAGCACACTGGCTATGATTTCTTGTTGGTGATAAAGATAGCTAATCACGGCATAAAATTCCCCTCCGCACTGAAGTAATAAAAGTGAATTAGACGCACAGAGTGCAGAGATAAAGACAGTAGTTAAAGCAGAAGAAAGACGATCTGTTTAATAAATATGCAATTCTGGCACGGATGTTCACCTCATAGAGAGAAATCCTTCATCGGGAAGCAAGAGATTAATTTGCTCTATTGTTCGCGATTCATTTACACCATCTAGCCCCAGCACTAATGATGGAGAGGATGGTGGGGACCACAGGTGAGGGTGCCCAGGGACGTCACTAATGGGGAACGAGCAGCACAACCACCGGAACGGGGGGACCCGACAGGCCGAGGCAGAGACAAGGCTGTCAACAGCATAGGAAGAGAGAACGTTCACACAGTGCCGGGGCAGGCGAGAGGCCGCCAGGGTGTCCGACGGGTCAGGCCAGAGGCCACCAGGGTGCTGAGAAATCAGACCAGAGGCCGACTGACGGATCAGGCCAGAGGCCGCCAGGGTGTCCGACGGTCAGAGCATGTTATGTGCCATTTGTGACTTTCAAAGACAGCAGTAAAATTTGATTTCTTGGTTATTCATGGGAAAGGAAGTGCGCTCAACACGTCCTCGGTCAATCTATAAAATGCCGCTTTATCGGGAAGGACCTGAGATCCTGTGTTCAGAAAACACAGGGGTGCATTGGTTTTCCTGTAACAGTGAAACCAGGTGCAGATTACAGCTTCGCCCAAGGGGTGTCCAACTGCACAGACTGGCCGCCCGTGTGCACTCGCCTTCTGAGACGGGGGCAGCACGCAGGAGAATCCAGGGCCACCGCCCAAGCACCTCCGCGCAGACGGGAAGGCCAGGCTGCCCTGCTCGGCTCCCAGACGCCCCTTCCTTCCGCTGCTCTCTGCAGCGGTCCAGCGGGCAGTGGCCTGGTACCACAGAGGGGACTGCAAAGCGCCACTGCTGAGGGTCAGGTGGGAAACAGGAGACGGGTGTGCTGGCCCCCGGGGCCCCCGGCCGGGGTTTTGCGTCTCGCGGCCACCAACCTTGTCCTCGGCGTCCCGCGCCGGGCTCCCCCTCTCTGTGTGCAGCACCAGGGCGGGCGGGCAGGGCGCCCGGCTGCGCTCTCTGCTTTTATCTGTGGGACCAAAACGACCATCGTTAGCATCCATTTGTCACACCAGTTTGTGACACCAGAAAGGGACCCGGGGCGGCCTCGGGAATTCCCAGCGGTGGCGCACACAACGCGTCCCTCGGGAGGCTGTGCCTTCTGCGCTGCTGACACAGCCTCCACCAGGGCTCTGTGTCACCGGCCATGGAGCGGTTGGCCACGCACGCTGGACCAGGCCACGTGGGCCACGATGGGCAGGACCCGGCCTCTTCCCCAAGGACCAGGGGCCAGTGTGGCGGCTGAGCCAGCAGGCTCCATCAGCGGCTGTGACGGGCCACGCTGGCCCCCAGTCCCGAGCAGGAACGGGGGTCCCTGCTAGCCACACCCTGGTTACCACTGTTCGCCGGTCACGAACACAGGCTCTGGCTCCATGGGCAGCCTTCTCAGCACTTCGACTGTGCAGACAGTGACTGCCTGACAGAGGAGGTGGAAAGTGCCAAGAGCCTGAGGCTGGACATGAAAACAGGCTTCATCTTATTCCAAGACATTGTGTAGCCTCAGACGTCTGTAGGCAGTGACAGGCAGCAAGGTTAACCACGCAGTTAGGACCAAGGATGAGTGGAAACTCTAAGCCACCCAACCACAAACCAGCCTCACAAAGAGACACATCCACCGAGGGGGCCCTGGAAGGGTCCAGCGGGGGTG
>SJYV01051959.1:76201-194315 GCA_006410875.1 Neotragus pygmaeus | reverse complement strand
GTGCGTGCGTGAGCGTGCTTGGGCTTGGCTCCCGTGTGGAGCCCGGCCGTGGTGGCCACAGTGGCATCATACCCGCCCCCTAGTGGCTGCAGAGCTGGGTCCGGGCTCCGGGGCAGCCTCTCCAGAGCCCTGGGTGAGGAAGCACCTCCCCACGGACACTAAAGCTGATCTCAGAGCTGCCTCTGGGCCCTCCGGTCAGCTCTGGACCGGGACCAAACAGCCAATCCACACAGAGGAACTTCGTTTGACAAGGCAAAAGCAGGTGGGAGCCAGCCACGAGGCCTGGCCTCCGTCTGTCACAGGCAGGGCTGGATAGACAGAGGTGCCTCTGAGTACAGCCAGGCCCCTTGCGCGTGATGTCACTCTGAAGGGCAGCCGGGCCTGCGGGCTCTGCCCCAGGGTCAGCTGGCTGGTCCTGGCTGCTTGGGAGCCCTGAGCTCAGGCTGGGGGCAAACAGACCAAGCGTGGATCCCGGACCTCATGGGCTTCCTGCTGCCCTTGCGTCTCCACACCGAGTGTGTCTGGAGCCTAGACCGCACTCTCCATTCGCACACGGGCGGCCAGTGCCGACCACTCACCTCCCAGGCCACTGGCAACACCACCCAGAGGCCTGCCTCGGGCCTGGAGACACCACCTACGGGCCATTTCACCCCCAGACTGGGGGAGTGGGCTCCCAGCTCTTCACTGAACCGTAAACTCGATCTGAGTCAACAGACCACATTTCACACCATGCTCCGCCCTGGAGGGCAGTGGGGCTTTACGTCATCATCCTTCATGGTGATGAGCGGAGCCCCCAGGCAGCTTCCAGAACCTGTGAGAATGAGCCCCTCTGCCAAAGCCCGCTTCTCGTCGAGACACGAAGGGCTGTGTAGGGCCAGGAGGCTGGCTCCAGATGGCATAGTCCTGACCACCCACTTCCTGTGTCTGGGAAACAGATCACGCCACCCACAGAGGAGCCGATAGAGGGGGTGATGCAGGAAGATGGTTCCCAACTGGGTGACACCGAAGCTCTGCCTGAAACATCAGGGGAAGAGACAAGAGCGGCCCAGAGAGGAGAGTCCCATGGGGAGGGTTTTATCGTGAAGTCCCACGGCTGTGTCCCCCACGTGTTATGCTGTGGTGGGACTGCGTGCCTGGGTTAACATAGGCCTCATCGATGCCCACGGCAGGGCCACCCAGCCCATACTGCCTCCCGTGGCTGCTTACTCCTCTCCACATGGGGACCTTCAGGGCTGCAGACCCCAGAACTCTCCCCCCTGGCAGCTCCCAGAAACAAGATGCTCCTCTGCGGGTGGAAAGAACCATAAAGTCCNGAGAGCGGCCCAGAGAGGAGAGTCCCATGGGGAGGGTTTTATCGTGAAGTCCCACGGCTGTGTCCCCCACGTGTTATGCTGTGGTGGGACTGCGTGCCTGGGTTAACATAGGCCTCATCGATGCCCACGGCAGGGCCACCCAGCCCATACTGCCTCCCGTGGCTGCTTACTCCTCTCCACATGGGGACCTTCAGGGCTGCAGACCCCAGAACTCTCCCCCCTGGCAGCTCCCAGAAACAAGATGCTCCTCTGCGGGTGGAAAGAACCATAAAGTCCTACTGGGTCAACAGTAGATTCTCACTGCCCTGGCCCAGGCCTCCCACAGGCGCTGACAGATCAGGCGGTCAAGAGACAGGGAGCCTCAGCTTCAGCTCAGGCCCCGATCCCGCCGGCCACAGGCTCTGTGCAAGGCAGGGACTGGTTTGCAGGAGGCATCCAGGGAGCAGCCCTGGAGCCCAGCGGTTCTCGCTGCTGCGGCTGAGGAACAGAGTGGGGAGCTGGAGCCCAGGGTGGTGGATGGGGCTGCAGTGACGTCTGGTTGCGGGTGACCTCGGAAAGACATCTGCACCAGGCAGAAATGTGCAAGCGCCTGTGCTGGGGGGTCCGCCAAGGAGACAGCTGTGGAAAGCAGTGTCGGAGACCAGAGCAACTCTCCCGAGGAAAGGAGCCAGGAATACGGCACCCTGACTTGCCCTAGAGATCTGGGCTGGAGAACCTCCCCAGATCCTCCCAAAGGACCTGGGGCCCTAGACCTCTCCTCTGCAAAGGAGGTCAGAGAACAGGAAGCAGCTGAACGCCCCCCAAGGTCCCCCAGCAAGGCCCCAGGAAGGAAGAAGAGAGCTTGAACTGGCAAGGAGGTGGATTGGTCTGGTTACAAGCCTAGGCTCCGATTTCTAATTGCAGGGCCGGGCAGCTTCCAGGGGCCTGAGGCATGAACAGGAATGAGCAGATGGCTGTTCGCCACCTAAGCACGTGGTCTGGGCTCCTTCCCGGACTGCAGGGGTCGTTCCAGGATGGGGGTGTGTGCTGACATGGGGGGAGAGGGGTTGGGGGCCTCCAGAGAGAAAACAAAGTGATCAGGTATCCCTGAAATATGAGGAGCAGATTCTTGTCTCGGGCCAATAATGCACGCTGTAAAAAACGTGCAAGGAAGCTGATAGCATCGGCGCTCATCACGTCACTCTCAATGACAGCTGTCTTGCTTACCTGAGTTCCCTCATTACCTGAGAAAACATTGTTTTTTCATTTATTGAAAACACTTGATCCCTGTAAAGAACTTGGTTCTCCAAGCCCAGCATTCGGGCTGCAAGCCTGGCGTTGGTCACAGGACGGCTTCTTCAAGAAGACGGTCCTGATCATCACTCTAAAGCCCCCTCGCTGCGTGGCTGGGCTGGGGCCCAGAGCCCCCTGTAAAGCCTGCATCTCCCCATTCATCCTGGAAGGGCTGATGTGACGGCTCCCCAAGGGCCACTCCAGCCCCTCCGACCTGCTTCACCCCTTTGCGCTTCGACCTCTGCACAAACCCTCTGGTGTCGCCATCAAACACCCCCTTGGGTGTCAAAGAAAACTAGTTTATGGAGGGAAATCAGCAAGTCCTAACAGCCTGAGGAGCTGAGGGGTGCCCACGGTACATTTCCAGGCTGTGAGGTTTGAAGAGCTCTCAGACAGCCTGCGGTTCGCTCTTCCTCCCAGCAGGGCTGAGCGACAGGAAGGCCTGGGCAGGAGTCGGGGTGTCTGTGTGAGAATCGCCATGCAAGACACACACACTCAGTCCTTGTCCAGAACCCAGCACGGCCCTGGCTGCACACGGGGACAAGCGGGGGGAAGAAGGGTGAGAAGTGAGCCCCGCTCAGCAGGCTGCAGGGGGCCTTCCCTGGCGTTCCAGTGGGTGAGACTCTGTGCTTCCAGTGCAGGGGACTCCAGTTTGATCCCTGACTGGGGACTTAAGATCTTACATGCTACATGGCTAGGCCCAAAGATCAGAAAAAAAGACCTTTTTAAAAAAGAATGAGACAAAAGGAAATAATGCTACGGGAGCTGATGAGGGTGGTGGCAGGGAATACACAATAGCCCGGGGAAGGGGGAGTAGCTTGTCCGTTCCTTCTCGTGGCAAGACAGCTCCACAGCCGATCAACCTGCCTCCCTGAAAGAAGAGCCAGGTGGGCTCCCTGTGCCCTCACCTGAGCTCGGGGGCCGCCAGCACGTCACCTGTTGGTCAGGAGTCCCTCGAAGCCACCTGTTCCCTTAGGACCAGAAACGTAAGGACGCAGAGGTGTCCGCCTAGCGTCAGGTCTCAGACCAAAGGCGGCTGACGGATGTCAGCGGCGGGGCAGTGATGCAGCTGGCGCTTCAGCCGAGGCTGCTTCTCCTGGATAAAGCGCGAGGAGCCTTGCAAACATTTAAAGATTGCTCTTTTAACTTCTAAAATGAAGAAACACTGCAGACAAGTCAAAACTGTCTTAACTCACCAAAAGTATGTGGAAGTATGTCAGCCTCTTCTAATTCAAAAGGTGAGTCTGAACTTGAACCTCATTTTAATCCAACACACTTTGTCCTCTCTTGGTCTGTTTCCTCAAATGTGTGTGTGTGTGTGTGTGTGTGTGTGTGTGTGTGTGAGTCACTCAGCCGTGTCTGACTCTTGTGACCCCATGGACTATAGCCCACCAGGCTCCTCTGTCCATGGGATTCTCCAGGCAGGAATACTGGAGTGGGTTGCCATTTCCTCCTCCAGAGAGTCTTCCTGACCCAGGGATGGAACCCGGGTCTCCTGCATTGCTGCCAGATTCTGGGATTCTGAAGGTCAACAGGACATCTGGAACTGTCTGCAGAATATCACAAGAAACAGAAGATGCCAGCTGGGAACTCGGTTTCCTGCTGGGGAGAAAGGAAGTGCATCAACCCCAAGGAGGAGGACGAAGGAGACCATTGAGCTTCTCTGTCCTGAAAACCAACAGTGACTCCTGACGGGTTGTTCCCTGGGAGCCAGCCTCCTCTGATCCATTTGCAATCAGTGGGGAACCTCCCTTAGACCGAGGGGGCCCCTGATCTACAGATGGTCTGCACTGCACGACCCTGGCAGTGACTCCCAGGGGGCACCAGGATGGCTTGAGCTCCCTGGTTGTTGCAGAAACGGGCCTTGGTGGGAAGGTTGACAAGGCCTGTCCACACCACTAAACCCCACGTGCACACTGGCCTCCGCCCGCAGACGTTGTAAGCGACAGCAGGGGCTGTGCTCGGAAACAGAGGGGCCCCCACTCCTGGAGAAGCCCCTGCAGGACGTGGGTGCCAGACGGCAGTCCCGGCGTCACGGGCTCCAGCTGCGGGCCACAATCTAGAGACGCCGTTTCCAGACACGAGTGTCCTCACCTCCGAGCACCAGCAGAGCATCTCCTGCTCAGGGAAACGTCTTGAGGAGAATAATGAGTGGACTTACGGTCTTGAATCCTGTCTCCCTGCAACCATTGTCTTAAAAATAATTTCTGTGGTGCTTGAGCAGAGTGGAAACGATCACCTCATTTTATACCAAAGTAACTCAGACAAGAGAAGCCGTTTTCCAGGTTGCAAAATAAACCACAAGGGAGGGCCAAAATTATTTGCCAGTTTTAGAGGCATTGGGCTCCTTTGAAGAATGTGATAATAGAATAAAGGAAGAGATGTGACTCGTGCTGAAGAAGCTAAAAGGGACGCACTCAGGTCTGCTGTGTGTGGTCCTGAAAGAAGCCAGAGGGGGCACTGACCCTCAGACCTCCCCCTCCATAAAAACCACGGCCCCTGGGACCCTGGCCGAAGTCCAGCTTTACTGCCCCCCAGGTGGCACCTTAGCAAGAGCTGCAGGCCCTGGGGGACCCAAAGAGGCAGCAGAGACACAGAGAGATCCCAGGGACGGAGAGCTGGCCAACAGGCGCGCCGTGGGGCCGGGCAGGGTGCTGGGCCGGCCGGTGCGAGGGCGCGGGCTGCAGGCGGGCAGACGGAGCACGTCCCTCCAGCCCGCTTGTTCCTCCGAGCTGCCCCCTTGGGAGCCCCGAGGGTTTCCTGGCTCGGACCCTGGAAGGAGGAGGCGAAGGCTGAAATCCTGGGACCCCGTCTTCCAGGACAGACTTCCGGGCTGCCGGTCAGCATGGCGAGGTGCAGACCTGGCCAAGCCAGGGTCCCGGGGGTCCCGTCCTCCTGTTCCTTTTCTCAGGCCCGCACGTTGGGGTCACCACAGAGAGTTCAAAGCAGCCAGAGTCGAATCCCAGGGGCCCTAGGAGCCTGGCTGGGGCCGTCCACCGCCAGCACGGTCAGCAGGCAGGAGGGCGTCTCACCGCCTCGCTGAGGACACAGCAGTTGAGCAAACTGCGGGCCACTCGCCCGTGACAAGGGTCGCGGCAGGGGCTGCGGTTTGTCAGTTTTCTCCAAGAGCTCAAAGCAAACAGGGGGTAAAGGACAGACACGGGCCAGCAGAGGCGCCCCTGAGTGATGCTCTCAAGCCCGCTCGGGGGCCAGCAGGGAGGCCTGAGGCCAGGACCCCAGGCTCTGGAGAGCGCCGAGGCCCCAAAGGTCAGTGGATGAGGCCTGCAGCTGAGGGAACCCGCTTCAGGCTCACAAACGCTCCGCCCCACAGCAAAGGCTGGCCAAGGCCTCCCCGCCTCTGCTGTAACTGAAGATCATTTTCAGGTAAGTGGCAAATCATTTCTGAGTCCTCCTGCATTTTTCATAGGCGGTGATTTCTCAGAGTTGACAAGCTGCAGAGAGAATTCATTTTCTAACCCGTTAGTAACACCCTGGGTTTCCCTTTGCAGGAACAAAGGGTTTTAAAACACTCAGGAGAACTTAGCTTCCTCCACAGAAAGGGTCACAAAACTGCCACATGGCCCCACCCCCGTAACACAACTTTCCTCTTCTGCAAAGCAGCCACACAGAGCCTGTCTCCATCCCTCGGGCCCCAGCCAGGACCCCAGACCAGCGCTTCTGGATCCTGCCACTGGCCTGGCTGATTTACCAGGGGTCTGATGTCACCAGTGGATAGAAGAGCCACTCTCAGCAGACTCCTAGAGCCTGAAGCACCTGGCANCCGAGCTGCCCCCTTGGGAGCCCCGAGGGTTTCCTGGCTCGGACCCTGGAAGGAGGAGGCGAAGGCTGAAATCCTGGGACCCCGTCTTCCAGGACAGACTTCCGGGCTGCCGGTCAGCATGGCGAGGTGCAGACCTGGCCAAGCCAGGGTCCCGGGGGTCCCGTCCTCCTGTTCCTTTTCTCAGGCCCGCACGTTGGGGTCACCACAGAGAGTTCAAAGCAACCAGAGTCGAATCCCAGGGGCCCTAGGAGCCTGGCTGGGGCCGTCCACCGCCAGCACGGTCAGCAGGCAGGAGGGCGTCTCACCGCCTCGCTGAGGACACAGCAGTTGAGCAAACTGCGGGCCACTCGCCCGTGACAAGGGTCGCGGCAGGGGCTGCGGTTTGTCAGTTTTCTCCAAGAGCTCAAAGCAAACAGGGGGTAAAGGACAGACACGGGCCAGCAGAGGCGCCCCTGAGTGATGCTCTCAAGCCCGCTCGGGGGCCAGCAGGGAGGCCTGAGGCCAGGACCCCAGGCTCTGGAGAGCGCCGAGGCCCCAAAGGTCAGTGGATGAGGCCTGCAGCTGAGGGAACCCGCTTCAGGCTCACAAACGCTCCGCCCCACAGCAAAGGCTGGCCAAGGCCTCCCCGCCTCTGCTGTAACTGAAGATCATTTTCAGGTAAGTGGCAAATCATTTCTGAGTCCTCCTGCATTTTTCATAGGCGGTGATTTCTCAGAGTTGACAAGCTGCAGAGAGAATTCATTTTCTAACCCGTTAGTAACACCCTGGGTTTCCCTTTGCAGGAACAAAGGGTTTTAAAACACTCAGGAGAACTTAGCTTCCTCCACAGAAAGGGTCACAAAACTGCCACATGGCCCCACCCCCGTAACACAACTTTCCTCTTCTGCAAAGCAGCCACACAGAGCCTGTCTCCATCCCTCGGGCCCCAGCCAGGACCCCAGACCAGCGCTTCTGGATCCTGCCACTGGCCTGGCTGATTTACCAGGGGTCTGATGTCACCAGTGGATAGAAGAGCCACTCTCAGCAGACTCCTAGAGCCTGAAGCACCTGGCACTCTCATGAAGACAGGCCACCTTAGACCATGGGAAGTCACGTCACACGGAGAAGGTGATGACACCCCACTCCAGTACTCTTGCCTGGAAAATCCTATGGGCAGAGGAGCCTGGTGAGCTGCGGTGCATGGGGTCGTGAAGAGTCAGACATGACTGAGTGACTTCCATTTCACTTTTCAGTTTCATGCACTGGAGAAGGAAATGGCAACCCACTCCAGTGTTCTTGCCTGGAGAGTCCCAGGAACAGGGGAGCCTGGTGGGCTACCGTCTATGGGGTAGCACGGAGTCGGACACGACTGAAGCGACTTAGCAGCAGCAGCAGCAGCAGCCACGTTACATGATAGCATCACCGACTCAATGGGCATGAGTTTGAGCAAACTCCGGGAGTTGGTGATGGACAGGGAGGCCTGGCGTGCTGCAGTCCATGGCGTCACAAGGAGTCGGACACGACTGAGCGACTGAACTGACTGACTGAGCCACATTAGAATGGAGATGAGCTGTTGGACGTTGATGGCCAGCCCACTCCTGCCCTGTTTAAGGGCGCAGCATCTATCTCACCGTGACATGGGTCTGCCGGCAAAGGGGGAATGTCAGGGCCGGGATGGAGGCTGGCTCCACGCTGTGCCAGCCCAGAGAGCTGCGCCCAATGTCCCCAGGCAGTGCCGACCCCAGGGAGCAGGCCCGGAGGAAGCTGGCACCTGGGACAGTGTGGTCCAGGGATGCTTTAGAGGGCCGGCCACCCTGCCCACCCCCCGACCTCAGTAAACGTGTGTTCAGTGGATGAATGGATGACGGAGCTCCAAGGACGGGTACCGTTCCAAACACACGCTCAAAGTTCTGATCATCATCATTCCTAAGGAGGGATATCAGAGGCAAAACAGACGCGCGAAGTGAGATGATTTCTCTGAGAGATGAAAACTCTTCTGTGCACTTCATCAGACGTGTGGTGAGCCAGCTACGGCTCCCGGCAGATGAGGCCCAGGAAAAGAGGAGACGACTGGGTAGAGGTGGAGGTGAGGCGGGAGGGGGTTGTGGGGAGACTGAGAGGCGCCCCTGCAGGCTGCACACCGTCCCTCAGAACACGTCTCTCCAGCCCAGGTAGAGTGTGTGGCAAAAGGGCAGCATTCAACCTTTTCCGAAAAGCGTAAATCCATTTCACAGTCCCAGGCTGAGTTGCTTCAGCAATGCCCGCCTTTCAAGGCAGCAGGGGAATTACAGGTGCTGAGAGACAGAAAGCAGCCGCCCACCCCTGCACCTCGCCCTGGGAAGGCCAGGGAGCGCCCGCCCGGCAGTGAGTGCGCCCCCCGCGCGGGCATCGCAGGTATCACGGGGGGGCTGGCCCCGCAGGCATCCCGGGACTCCAGCCGACACAGGGCTCAGGCGCCACCCACCCGGGAGGCAGCGGTGTGCCCGTAACGCACGCACAGGCGCCCGCTCACACACAGACACACACACGGGACAGACGACTGCTTCGATGATCTTTCAGCCGTCACAGAAGTTAAACGCATTACACAGAAACCCTCCGCTTAGCTAGCTTACCGTCTGGCCTACACGGGCCAGGAAGGAATGGGGGAAAAAAAAAACACGTGCAGAAACTGAGATGGCTTTTTCTAAAGCTGACACCAAAAATAAGTTATCTGTGCTATAAAAACTGTTCATCCTCCGCCTCGCTTTCAAAAACCACCACAATATTGTCAAGCAATTAGCCTCCAATTAAATTAATTAATTAAAAAGAGAAACGTGGGTGCGTCTTTGGAAAGTGAGCTAAGGTGTTTCACTTCCCCTCCTCTGACTGCAAGGACATCGGATCCTCTCCTGTGTGGGCACTGACTCCTGTGGGCAGGCGTGTGCTGGGCCCCACATCCAGCAAGCCTCTCGAGGCCGCCGCTGGCAGCCACTCCGGGGCTGGCGCCGAGCAGCGGGCTTGGGACCAGGGTCAGCGGGTGAGCGGGTGAAAGGTGGGAGGGAGGGGTCCCGGGACATCACTCCCCACGACACCCCTGTACGCCCCCCTCCCGGGCATCTCCCGCCTCCACTGAGATCTGGCATCCCAATGCACACTCCAGTCCTTCCCGTATATAATGACGCTGGCACGCCTTGCGGCCCCGAGCCCCTCTGCTGCAGATTACACTCTGTTCCCACTCCTCTGTGCCTCCAAAAACACGGCCAGGCACGCTGCTGTGTTTTATCTAAGCAGGCCCTACCTTCCCGGGCAGTTATTAAATCTCTTTCCGCTCTTTTATCCTGAGGCTTTCCCTAGCTGCCTCACGTGTTCCATGAGCTTTAACAACTGCAGCTCCCACAGGGGCCTGAGGTCACAGGGGAGGGGGGTCCTACTTAGTGGAGTCAAAATGGCTGAACAGGACGCCCCCCAGACCTCCCGGCCGGTGTAGACCTCGGTCATCTCTGGGCCCCTGAGAACGCTGCCTCCTGCCTCTGCACACTGAGCCTCCCTGTTTTAATGGGAGGATGAATTTCAGACTAGACCATGGCCTGGGTGATGCTCCCAGGAGCTCAGGGCGAGTCTCCCACACAGGTGCAGGAAACGAGAAGGTCCCCTGGCTGAGGTCCTCAACATGGTCTCAGATGAGGATGACGAGGTCTGAGGGTGGCTGGCTCTCGTTCCGTCAGCTGAGCTTTGACAGACTCAGTGAGGAGTGTCTCAGGACTCCCGGGGGCTCCCCTAGGGGCCCCTCAGGGCTGAGTGTGGTTCCAGGCGGGGCTCCCCCACCCTCAGGGACAGGACTCCTTGCCATCGGGGGACTGGCCTTGGTTGAGAACCTGGGGGTGGCCCCCCAGACCTGCGGTCTCCGCCACCGGAGTCCCTGGGAAGCACGTGGCTCAGGCAGCCTCCCCCTACCTCGGTGGCTCTGGGCTGCCAGCAGGGGCCCCGGGAAGCACGCGGCTCGGGCAGCCTCCCGGTCCTGGTGGCTCTGGGCCCCTGGGGACCAGCATCCGCCGCGCGCAAAATCTGTGGACCATGTGGTTTCTGCACTCGCTCGCTCTCTCTTCTGTCAAGTTGAAGGGTAGAATCGAGACACGGGACTCCAATGCACCCTCCAAAGAGCCGCAGGTTAACTGGTTAAGGAGAAAGCAGCCTTCCCAAGGGCGCGGAGCTCCTGCTGCGGAGACTGGAGCTGTGAGCAGCTCCACGGGCTCCCGGCCGCTGGCTTCGGTCCCCCAGGGACACGTTCCCGCATGGTCCTCACCAAGGGGGCCCTGTGGTTCCCTGTGGGTCCCCCTTCTCACGGGGACACCAGGCAAGCGTCCCGCCCTGGGGGACTGGGGCAGCTCTGGTCACTATCCCTCCTGTCCTCCCCCCCGGTGGGGCAGGGGCCAGCTGAGCCAGGCCCCAGGGGGGCAGGGTCCCGGGGCCGCCTGGGCAGAAGCTGCCCCTGCGTGCAGCCCTGGGAGGAGCCTCTCTGCTTCCTCTCCTGGGTCCTGGGGCCGCGCTGCAGCTGGGGCAGGACTGGCTCCAGCTACCGAAACGCCGAAGCTGGCGTCGCTTTGCTGTAAACTTTCCTCTCTGCTCGAGAATGGGCCCAGCAGAGGCGTTCAACTCTGCTGTTCAGAGTGACCAGGGAGGAGCTTGCTCTGCCCTGCTCCACAGGCCACCGTCCCCCAGGTCCCTGGGTATCCCCCCCCCGGGAATCTCCAACCTCACAGCAGCAGCCAGGAGTCCGAGCCAGCCCAGCCCCAGGAACCTGGGGGGTTCGCGCAAAGACCCCCCACCCCACCTGCCGCCGCCAGGAACACGACCGCCATCTGGGGTCATTCAACAAGGACCACAGATTTTGGCTTGATTTGGGTTTGGGGGTTAATGGAAAGGTTGCTGATCACTAATCCACAGCAGCTGAGTAGAACCTCTCCTGCACCTCCTGGTGACGGGAACGGTCCTCACATGGCGGTGGGGTTGTCACGCTATTGATCAGGGCAGGTGCTTCCATGGGGAGCGCCTGGAAACCCCGATTCCCCAGCAGATGGTTCTGTTCTGACTGCAGAGAGGCGACGGCCGACGGCTCAGACGTCCCCACACCCTCGTTTCTGCACCGGGTGACAGCAGAGCTCCCCACGGCTCACAGCCGTTTCTGCCATTTTTGGCCGAAAGCGCGTGGCAAGCATGGCCCTGCTCCAGGGCAGCAGGAGGCAGGAGGGGGCTAGAGGGCAAAGAGAGGCCGGAGAAGCCAGGCGAGCTGCNGGCCCTATGAAACCCACTGCCCTGGTGGCCGTCTCTTCTCAGCCATGCTTGGCGGCCTCTGTGGCCCCAGAATTCTGCTACTGCCTTCCATGAGTTCCCCACTGGCCGAGGCACAGCTGGATGGATGGGTTAGTGGGGCTTGCTCTTCTGGCCCCAAGGAGCCGTGGGGCAGGCAGGTAGGCAGGCAGTGTGGAAGGGGCACCTGCCCTGGGCAGATTCGGACCCCTCTGTCCTCGCTGTCCCTTCCTGTGACAGATGGCATTTCCCCCCAATGCATCCCTGCTCGGTAGCCTCCTCCCCACCTTCTCTGCTCACAGAGGAAGCTGCGACCCAGCCATTAGGATGCAGTAACTTAATTGCTCATTAATTGGGTAATTAGTGCTTTGTTTTGCTTTGAAGTCTAAACAGTCATAAAAAGTGAATTAGCTGAGTAAATAAGAATAGGGTTTTCAGGATCCACCATCCAGATCTCCTGCCTAATTAGGAGTTCCTGGGTTGAGGTGGCCAGGGGCAGGACGGGGACCTCTGTCTAGTCTCAGCTGCCACGAGGGAGTCACTGGCATGGGGCCCTGACCACATGGGCCAGGTTAAGATCATGGCTTTAGGAGCCTGCTCACTCACCCTCCATCCATGCCCTGGGAGGGCTTCCAGTCACTGCCTCAGTTTCCCCATCTGTAAGCAGGTGGATCTGTGGTGGGGACTTGAGAAGTGTGGAGAAGCAGCCCCAGTGAGCAAGCGCAGCATCAGCCCAAGTCCTGTTGTCTCCCAGGCCCTGGCCTTTCTCCTGCCCCCACTCCTGCCAACCTCATAGCCCCGGGGCTCGCCTGCAGTTCCGGGGAGGGTGGATAGTGGCACAGGGTCTTTTGGGGCTTGGACCCAGCTCGGGCCCCTGCTTAATGGCCACGTGGCTGGAAGTAAATCCCTTTGCACTTTGAGCCTCTGCCTGCTCATCTCATGAAGTGGGCCTATACTGTAGTGGGCATGGTTGGCTGCAGCCTTCTCCAGCCACGTGCCTGACTCCCGCCGCTGTACCGCCCTGCACTTCAGCCCTGGCCACCCGACGACCACGGCCAGAGATGGGACAACGGAGGCCTCAGCACGGCCCTCCTGGCCGCCCCCACCCCCGAGAGCCCCCAGGGTCTCCTCCTGACAGGGCCAGGGAGCCTGGCGGAACCCTCAGCTGCAGTGCTCACTCCCGAGGTGGAGGTGAGCATACAGGAGGAGCAGCAGCCTTGCAGCCACTCCCCGTGGTAACCAGACAGTGCAGCCTCCTCCCAGGCTGCTGCCTGCCTGGGGCTCACGCTCCTCATCTGGCTCTCTATTTTTGCTGAATCGCTTAACTAGAATTTGTTCTGTCTCCCCACGGAGCGTTTGCAACAGAAATGAAGGTAACACCTCCGCCTGTATCCGCGGAGAAGGATGGATTTCCGCTCAGGGTGAGGGTGGCGTTCCTCTGCTCCCTAGAGGGTGAGGGCCCGCTCTTCTCTCCCAGTTCTTCCAAGGCAGCTCCAACAAGCAGGATGTTTAATAAGCTGGGCCTGATGTGCCAGGAGCCCTGAGGACAGACGCGTACTGCCCACACGGCCACTGCTCTTGGGCCCCACACACATGTGGCACTGTGTGGCCTCACGGCAGGTTGTCTGACTCTTCAGGTGCCACGCATGCACTAGGGCATCTGGCGAGATACCCTCAGGTAGAGCACCCACTGGATTGGATGCCAGGTGCTCACATCTGAGAAGCCTCAGGGCACGATTCCCCATGTCTCGGCACACATGAGAACACGCCCAGTGAGCACTGCCCGCACCGAGGACCGATGTCACCTGAGCTTCCCCAGGTGTCCCCCAGCACACCTTCAGCCTTACGGCCGTGGCGCAGGGCAGGGGTCAACACCACTGTGCAGCGGCTCAGATCTTCCTCCCCTCATACCCAGGTGGGCCGAACAGAAGGCCCTGTCGCCTTTCACTCAGACACAGATCACAGGCCCTGCTGACTTCTGGTTGGCAGCTGCTCAGGCCTTTGCAGGTGACTGTGTCCACGGCGAGCCCAGCCCAGGCTGGGGGGCAGGGTGCAGCCCGCCTCCGCCCCCTGGCAGGGCTGTGGGCAGGGCCTCCAGGGCCTTTGCACAGTGTAGGCCCTGCTGCTGGGACAGGGACCCAGCCCACCTCCCCCTCCTCCCCAAGCACCAGGCCACACTGCCCCTCGGCCCTCTGACCTCTGGATGGAGGCTGGGTTAGGGGTGGTCTTAAGCACCCTCCCCCCAGGGCAGACCCTCTGTCTCCATTGCACATGGAGGGACCCTACTTGCCCCCACAGGTGACTCTGGGCCAGCCCTGGATTCTAGAACGTATGCTGGGAGCACAGGCTCAGCAGCGAGGTCTCCCTGCCCATGAATTTTTCATGCCTTTGTTTGAGGAGTGGGAGACCGGCAACCTTCCTCGCGCTGCTGTGACACGGTAATTAACGTTCACGCTGAGAGAACAAGGCCGGTCTCTCTGGCTGCTGAACGACCGTGTCAGTTTGTGGAGGGTGATGAGCAGCCCTCACCCCATGCAGACAGCTGCCTAGATTTCTGGAAGGGACTCGGTGATGGAGGCTAAGCCCTGCAGACCTCCTGTACAGTGCCTTGGGGGAGCAGGCACTGTCAGGTGAGGGTGTCTGTGCGCAGGCCCCAAGGAGGACTCAGGTGCCTCCACGGGCTGGTCGGATAACGTGAAGGAAGGGGCTGGGGCAGATCGTGGTAATGGTGAAGGTGACGAGGGTGAGGATGGAGATGACAGTGATGGTGAAGGCGACCGTGGCAAAGGTGATGACGCTGACAGAGGTGATGAAGGTGAAGCTCCCTTAGTGACAGCAAAGGAGGCGATGCAGTGGCAGCGGCAGCTCAGGTTGCAGCCCCGCCTGCCAGAGCCCCGCCTGCCGGGCAGCTGCCTTGCCAAGCACGCCCATGCAGTGACCTGCTGAACCCCCCACCCCCGTCTCTACAGATGAGGAGACAGGCTCCAAGGAGTGAAATGAGTGGCCAGCATCACTGTGAGTGGAGGAGTCAGGACAGAGCCCCAGGATCGGGCCCCAGAAGCCTCTGTGGCCGTGTTCCCCGCATGTGACAAGCACCAGCACTCTGGGCCTCGACGTCAGGAGAGGCAGGGTGGGGTCACAGTGGAGCCCCGCTAGCACTGGGCAGAGCTGGCATCCAGGCAGGTGGCTCCCTGTTCTCAGTAAGAGGCAGGATTTCGTGAGGAATCTCCAGATTTTTAAATGTTGGCAGCAGTTCTTTTTTAAACATTAGGACAACGGAAGCCTCACCTAGCTTTTGGCTTCTTAAGCCTTGTCTCAAGGCCTGTCCACCCGTGGATGGGGATCAGGGAAGGCTGTCAGTTAAGCCTGGGGCGTACCACGTGTCCGCTGTTATATCACCTCCGTGAACATGGGCGACACACAACGACCTCAGACATCGCAGGTCACATCTGTTAGCAGAGTGACGCGGTGGCTTGGGGCGTAGAGGAGCTGAGCTCGGGGGCTCTGTGATGCAGGACCCTGAGCTCACATGTGTGTCTGACCTTCGCTGGGTGGTCATGAGCTCCCAGCAGGGCGCCTCCCCCCAGCCACTCTTTAGAGTCACCTGGGTCCCAGGCATTCAGGCTGACCTAGCCTGAGGTCCCTCGGGTGAGCTGAGGTGCACTTGGGTCTAACCCTGGGCTGACCGACAGATGGGCAGAACGGGTGGCCCTGGACCAGTGGTCCTACTGCTTCACTGTTGGCTGGCTTGACTAGGCTGGGAGGAACTGGTAGGCCAGTAGAGGGGTGTGGTTCCTGCTGAGTGGGATTGGAATTAGGGGCAAGCAGGGCAGGCTGGGGTTGAGGTTGGGCTCTCATATGGGCCAAATAGGGCTCCCCGTCTAGCCACCAGCCATTACGGTGAGGGACGTGAGCCAGCACTTCCAGGGGTGAGAGACACCTCCGTGATACTCCCTGGGTTAGGGCCTTCAGCCATGCCAAAGAGGAGGGAAGCCCTCATTCTCATCCTTGTTGGAAGACAACAGTAATTATATTGAGTGGTGATGGTGAAAAATACCATCTTACTGTGTATAGTAATGAGTATGTACCCAGCCCTAGAGCTTTGCACGTATTCACTCATATAAGCCTTAAAACAGTCCTGTAGGTGGGCCATTGACTGTTTGCCAGCATACCTGAGGCACAGAGAGGTCACGGCATTTGCCCAAGGCTGCACAGCAGCGGTGGCAGCGCAGCATCAGAGCAGGCATCTGCCCCAGAGCCGCATCTTGCGCTCCCTGCCCACCCAGCACTCGCCTCGGGTCTGTCCCCTGCTTTGTGGGCTCCCTGCCTGGACCCCTACCCACACCAGGGTGACAGTTTCCAGGGCCGCCCAGCCCAGCCCCATGAAGGTCGCCTCGCTCAGGCAGCTCCCGCAAGACAGATGTGGCTCTCTTTCCCTCCTTGTCCTGATTAATTGCCTCATTCAATTCCGACTCTATTGCAGTTAAACATTAATTCAGTAGGACTTAATAACGTGAATTCATTTACGACGCAGCCTGTGCTGGCTGCAAACGGTGAGCTGTTTGGTTAATTACAGGCTCCGCGCACTCGCTGGCAGGCACCCTCACCCCCCTCAATGTCACATCATTTAGCTGTCACCAAGGGCCCCATCCGAAGGTGCAGGAGGGCTGTGAAACCGAGCCTGGGGCTGCTTCCCGGGGAGCCGAGGGACAGGTGTGCTGTGCCCGAGACCCAGCCTTCTGACGGCTTGGTGGGATCGCAGTTTCCACCTCAGGGGCTCCGTGCTGCTAATTAGGCATAAAGAAGCCTGATTGGGGGTCTCCGGCAGCACCGCTATTTCTGCAGGATCAGAGACGGTTCGTGCCAGCCCTTCTCCAGGCCCCACTCCCCACAGGCCATGACCCCTTAGTCCCGCCACTCCTCTCTCCTAAAGTGCCAGGCACATGGTTGCACATTTAAGAGCGGGGTTGGGCTCTGCACCTGAAGCTCTGTGTCTTCCGGCTGCTCACCTTTCCAGCTTCACCCCCCACGTTCCCCTCCTCACCTTCCTGCTCTGCCTCCCAGGTGTCAGCCACCCTGCTATAGCTGGCCAGCCCCGAGGGGCAGGAGCCTCTTGCCATGGTTGTCCAGCCAGGAAGCTGGGCCCACAGCCCCTTCTGCCTTTTGTGAAGGGACCCTCCACCCCCCAGAGATCTCGGGTCAGGCCCTGCAGGGTGCAAGTCAGAGGGGCAGAGGGTCCATGCAGCTGCTCTCAGCTTCAGGAAGTGAAAGTGAAGTTGCTCAGTCGTGTCCGACTCTTTGCGACCCCGTGAACTGGGGTCCACCAGGCTCCTCCGTCCTTGGGATTCTCCAGGCAAGAATACTGGAGTGGGTTGCCGTTTCCTTCTCCAGGGGNCGGGACTCCAGCCGACACAGGGCTCAGGCGCCACCCACCCGGGAGGCAGCGGTGTGCCCGTAACGCACGCACAGGCGCCCGCTCACACACAGACACACACACGGGACAGACGACTGCTTCGATGATCTTTCAGCCGTCACAGAAGTTAAACGCATTACACAGAAACCCTCCGCTTAGCTAGCTTACCGTCTGGTCTACACGGGCCAGGAAGGAATGGGGAAAAAAAAAAAACACGTGCAGAAACTGAGATGGCTTTTTCTAAAGCTGACACCAAAAATAAGTTATCTGTGCTATAAAAACTGTTCATCCTCCGCCTCGCTTTCAAAAACCGCCACAATATTGTCAAGCAATTAGCCTCCAATTAAATTAATTAATTAAAAAGAGAAACGTGGGTGCGTCTTTGGAAAGTGAGCTAAGGTGTTTCACTTCCCCTCCTCTGACTGCAAGGACATCGGATCCTCTCCTGTGTGGGCACTGACTCCTGTGGGCAGGCGTGTGCTGGGCCCCACATCCAGCAAGCCTCTCGAGGCCGCCGCTGGCAGCCACTCCGGGGCTGGCGCCGAGCAGCGGGCTTGGGACCAGGGTCAGCGGGTGAGCGGGTGAAAGGTGGGAGGGAGGGGTCCCGGGACATCACTCCCCACGACACCCCTGTACGCCCCCCTCCCGGGCATCTCCCGCCTCCACTGAGATCTGGCATCCCAATGCACACTCCAGTCCTTCCCGTATATAATGACGCTGGCACGCCTTGCGGCCCCGAGCCCCTCTGCTGCAGATTACACTCTGTTCCCACTCCTCTGTGCCTCCAAAAACACGGCCAGGCATGCTGCTGTGTTTTATCTAAGCAGGCCCTACCTTCCCAGGCAGTTATTAAATCTCTTTCCGCTCTTTCATCCTGAGGCTTTCCCTAGCTGCCTCACGTGTTCCATGAGCTTTAACAACTGCAGCTCCCACAGGGGCCTGAGGTCACAGGGGAGGGGGGTCCTACTTAGTGGAGTCAAAATGGCTGAACAGGACGCCCCCCAGGCCTCCCGGCCGGTGTAGACCTCGGTCATCTCTGGGCCCCTGAGAACGCTGCCTCCTGCCTCTGCACACTGAGCCTCCCTGTTTTAATGGGAGGATGAATTTCAGACTAGANGGGGGGTCCTACTTAGTGGAGTCAAAATGGCTGAACAGGACGCCCCCCAGGCCTCCCGGCCGGTGTAGACCTCGGTCATCTCTGGGCCCCTGAGAACGCTGCCTCCTGCCTCTGCACACTGAGCCTCCCTGTTTTAATGGGAGGATGAATTTCAGACTAGATCATGGCCTGGGTGATGCTCCCAGGAGCTCAAGGCGAGTCTCCCACACAGGTGCAGGAAACGAGAAGGTCCCCTGGCTGAGGTCCTCAACATGGTCTCAGATGAGGATGACGAGGTCTGAGGGTGGCTGGCTCTCGTTCCGTCAGCTGAGCTTTNTCCCAGGAGCTCAGGGCGAGTCTCCCACACAGGTGCAGGAAACGAGAAGGTCCCCTGGCTGAGGTCCTCAACATGGTCTCAGACGAGGATGACGAGGTCTGAGGGTGGCTGGCTCTCGTTCCGTCAGCTGAGCTTCGACAGACTCAGTGAGGAGTGTCTCAGGACTCCCGGGGGCTCCCCTAGGGGCCCCTCAGGGCTGAGTGTGGTTCCAGGCGGGGCTCCCCCACCCTCAGGGACAGGACTCCTTGCCATCGGGGGACTGGCCTTGGTTGAGAACCTGGGGGTGGCCCCCCAGACCTGCGGTCTCCGCCACCGGAGTCCCTGGGAAGCACGTGGCTCAGGCAGCCTCCCCCTACCTCGGTGGCTCTGGGCTGCCAGCAGGGGCCCCGGGAAGCACGCGGCTCGGGCAGCCTCCCGGTCCTGGTGGCTCTGGGCCCCTGGGGACCAGCATNGTCCCTGGGAAGCACGTGGCTCAGGCAGCCTCCCCCTACCTCGGTGGCTCTGGGCTGCCAGCAGGGGCCCCGGGAAGCACGCGGCTCGGGCAGCCTCCCGGTCCTGGTGGCTCTGGGCCCCTGGGGACCAGCATCCGCCGCGCGCAAAATCTGTGGACCATGTGGTTTCTGCACTCGCTCGCTCTCTCTTCTGTCAAGTTGAAGGGTAGAATCGAGACACGGGACTCCAATGCACCCTCCAAAGAGCCGCAGGTTAACTGGTTAAGGAGAAAGCAGCCTTCCCAAGGGCGCGGAGCTCCTGCTGCGGAGACTGGAGCTGTGAGCAGCTCCACGGGCTCCCGGCCGCTGGCTTCGGTCCCCCAGGGACACGTTCCCGCATGGTCCTCACCAAGGGGGCCCTGTGGTTCCCTGTGGGTCCCCCTTCTCACGGGGACACCAGGCAAGCGTCCCGCCCTGGGGGACTGGGGCAGCTCTGGTCACTATCCCTCCTGTCCTCCCCCCCGGTGGGGCAGGGGCCAGCTGAGCCAGGCCCCAGGGGGGCAGGGTCCCGGGGCCGCCTGGGCAGAAGCTGCCCCTGCGTGCAGCCCTGGGAGGAGCCTCTCTGCTTCCTCTCCTGGGTCCTGGGGCCGCGCTGCAGCTGGGGCAGGACTGGCTCCAGCTACCGAAACGCCGAAGCTGGCGTCGCTTTGCTGTAAACTTTCCTCTCTGCTCGAGAATGGGCCCAGCAGAGGCGTTCAACTCTGCTGTTCAGAGTGACCAGGGAGGAGCTTGCTCTGCCCTGCTCCACAGGCCACCGTCCCCCAGGTCCCTGGGTATCCCCCCCCCGGGAATCTCCAACCTCACAGCAGCAGCCAGGAGTCCGAGCCAGCCCAGCCCCAGGAACCTGGGGGGTTCGCGCAAAGACCCCCCACCCCACCTGCCGCCGCCAGGAACACGACCGCCATCTGGGGTCATTCAACAAGGACCACAGATTTTGGCTTGATTTGGGTTTGGGGGTTAATGGAAAGGTTGCTGATCACTAATCCACAGCAGCTGAGTAGAACCTCTCCTGCACCTCCTGGTGACGGGAACGGTCCTCACATGGCGGTGGGGTTGTCACGCTATTGATCAGGGCAGGTGCTTCCATGGGGAGCGCCTGGAAACCCCGATTCCCCAGCAGATGGTTCTGTTCTGACTGCAGAGAGGCGACGGCCGACGGCTCAGACGTCCCCACACCCTCGTTTCTGCACCGGGTGACAGCAGAGCTCCCCACGGCTCACAGCCGTTTCTGCCATTTTTGGCCGAAAGCACGTGGCAAGCATGGCCCTGCTCCAGGGCAGCAGGAGGCAGGAGGGGGCTAGAGGGCAAAGAGAGGCCGGAGAAGCCAGGCGAGCTGCGGACGGCAGGCAGCCCCGCGGCCGGGGTGCCTGGGCGAGGACGAGGCAGGGCAGGCCCCTCTGGGGAGAAAGAGCCCGGGTGGACGCAGGGGGTGGGAACGGCTGATGGAGACGAGGCAGAACAAGTCCAGAGCTGAGGCAGCCACATCCAGGACCCGATGCAGGCCCAGGCGCCAGGGCAGGCGACCAGGGGCAGGGCCCGGGGGGAGCGAGGCCACCCAGCCGGCGTGAGGCCAGCTGACCCCGCGGGGGTCAAGACAGGGAGCCGGCAGCGCTGGGAATACGAGGACAGNGCCACATCCAGGACCCGATGCAGGCCCAGGCGCCAGGGCAGGGTGACCAGGGGCAGGGCCCGGGGGGAGCGAGGCCACCCAGCCGGCGTGAGGCCAGCTGACCCCGCGGGGGTCAAGACAGGGAGCCGGCAGCGCTGGGAATACGAGGACAGCGACACGTGGAACTGCCAGAATAAAGAACGCTGTACGGACTGCTCCCTATAGGCTGTGCGGTAGAGTGCTTTACACACGTAGCAGAAAGGTTACACTCTATTTTCACATTCAAGTTTTTCCCAAGGCGACTAGCTCCTGCTACTGTGATTTCATAGAAAAAGAATCTCGAGGGAGACCTGCAGTTCTCTTAAGAGCACTTTGATGGTGGGAAAATTAAAAGTTAGGAGTCTTAGAGTTCAAATATCATATTTAACACCTTGGTTATCTTGGCATGAGTATTCATGACTTCAGATTTTAAACCATTCTCAAAGTACATTTTTATATAACCTTTAGTTATATGCAGAAGAGAAACGCATGATTAAATATATTCATATTCTAAATGACATCGTTCACTTGTATCAAATAGGAACACTTATAGAAAAATTCAATATTAAAGCAATTGTAATATAAAAGGGAGATTTGCGAGACCTCCATTTCTGGAATAGGGCTTATGATCACCGAGCCTACTATATTGTTAGCGATGTCCATCCCGTCAAAGAGGGTGTGTGTCTGGGCCTCCAGGCTGACGCAGCTGTCGTGGGGATGCCCACTGTGGGGAATTTTGGGGTTCAGGAGAGGAGGGGCATGCCCTCCCCGAGCACACAGCCACAGTCGAACTGAACCAGCCTCCTCTTCCCGGGACTCTCCCTGGTCCGTGTGGTCGGGACATACCCTCTGGGTTTCTGGCGAGGGCCGGGCCCGCCCCTGGCAATGGAGCCCCAGCCTGGGAGGAGGCAGCTGTAGTGGGGCTCAGGTAGGGAGTGCCCTCCCCTTCTCCCGATCTGGAGAGCTCAGGAATCAGAGAGGAGGGGCAGCAGCCACTGCGTCCTGGGGGTGCCAGGATGGGGCTGGGCTCAGCACAGGGGTGGGGACAGGAATCAGACGGGCCTGGGAACAGAAACCCAGCTGAGTCGCTTACTAGGCCTGAAATGTGGAGACAGTCTCTCACCTCCTTTGAGTCTCAACTTTTCCAACAGACGGGAAAACTAACGTCTTAGTTGGCTCAGGCTGCCCTAACAAAACGCACAGACGCCGTCTGGAGGCGGGAAGCCCGGGGTCAGGCGCCAGCACTGGGGGGTTTTGATGAGCGGTTTCCTTCTGGCCTGAAGACGCCGCCTTCTCCAAGTTCCTTCTATGGCAGAGAGACTGCTCTGTGTCTCTATCAGGGCACTAACCTTACCATCAGGGCCTCACCCACGTGACCTCATCTGAACCCAACGACCTCCCAAACACTCCACCTCCAGATCTGACCTCATTAAAGGTTAGGGCTTCAGCATATGAATTTGGGAAGCAGGGGGTAGGAATGCTCAGTCCGTAGAAGCACCCCATGCAAGCTTCTGGCTGTGGACAGAGATACTGAATATGCTGAGCACAGTGTCTGCAAGGCAGGTGCTCATGCAACAGGATCTGAGGGATTACTGGGGCAAAATCCTCCTAAACCAGCCTCCTCTACTGCATAGGGTCTGGCTGTAGCTGAGCAAGTAGAGAGGACCCCAGCCTAGACGGAGACCGGGAAGGATCCCACGAGTCAGGAGCAGGGGTCTCCCTGCATCCCTGCTTCCCACATGTGCAAACTCAGCCCCAGGGCCAAGTGTCTTAATGCCTGTTCTTCTTGCTGGATCTTATGAAAAATTGTAGAAATCATTCTATAATGAACCTTGTAAGGGAAACATTTGACAACCTTTGCAAATGCAACAGGAAAGACCATTCATTCCTCCCCAAGCGTCATAGCTCACATTAAGATGTAGCTGCAGATCAGGACACAGACATCAAGACTGTTCTGATGCAGCAGTNTGAACCTTGTAAGGGAAACATTTGACAACCTTTGCAAATGCAACAGGAAAGACCATTCATTCCTCCCCAAGCGTCATAGCTCACATTAAGATGTAGCTGCAGATCAGGACACAGACATCAAGACTGTTCTGATGCAGCAGTAAATCTAAGTGCATCTGTGGTGTGTGTGCGCGTGTGCATGTGTGTGGAGTGTGTGTGTGTGGTGTGTGTTTGTGGAGTGTGTGTGTGTGGTGTGTGTTTGTGGAGTGTGTGTTGTGTGTGCGTGTGTGAGTGTGCATGTGAGTGCCTGTGTGTGCATGTGCGTGCATGTGTGTGAGTGCATGCATGCATATGTGTGTGCATGTGTGTGCATGTGTGTTGTGTGTGTGCATGTGCATGTGGAGTATGTTTGTGTGTGCATGTGTGTGTGGAGTGTGTGTGTGTGCGCGTGCATGTGCCTGTCTGCGTGAATGTGTATGTGTGCACATGTGTGTGCACATGTGTGTGTGCATGTGTGTGGAGTGCGCGTGTGTGCATGTGTGTGTGGAGTATGTTTGCGTGTGTGTGCATGAGTGTGCATGTGTGCCTGTGTTTGTGCATGCATGTGTGTGTGGAGTGTGCATGTGTGATGTATACATGTGTGCCTGTGTGTGTGCNTGCACGCGTGCATGTGCCTGTCTGCGTGAATGTGTATGTGTGCACATGTGTGTGCACATGTGTGTGCGTGTGTGCATGTGTGTGGAGTGCACGTGTGTGCATGTGTGTGTGGAGTATGTTTGCGTGTGTGTGCATGAGTGTGCATGTGTGCCTGTGTTTGTGCATGCATGTGTGTGTGGAGTGTGCATGTGTGATGTATACATGTGTGCCTGTGTGTGTGCATGCGTGCGTGTGCACGTGTGTGGTGTGTGCGCATGTGTGTGTGTGCATGTGTGGAGTGTGTCTGTGTGTGTGTGCATGTGTGTGTGTGTGTGTGTGTGTGTGTGTGGGCATGCACATTTCTAGGCTTTAAACCAAGTCATGCTGCTGAACATTCTAGACCCTTTTACAGGTCCCTGAGTCTCCAGGGCGAGTGGACATAGGAAAAGAGGCCTGAAGAACTGTCAAACACTTCTTTAAAAAGTTCACCATTCACTGTCCTCGTGCAGAAGCGAGGGGAGCACACATAGGGTCTATCGCCGTAAAGACAGTGAGCCTTGCTGAGCGGCTTCTGTCCCCTGCTGGGGGCCTGGCACCAGGAACACCTCATTAAGTGTATCATTTAAAAGGAATTGCATCTATTTAAAAAAATTCTCACAATGTGTGATAAATCCATTCTAACCTAACCCACTGGCGTGATCTAAACAGATATTCATAAGGTGCATGTCCGACGCACAGAGGTGTCCTTACGTGTCTGATCACTCTGCAGGGCCTAACGCCAAAGGGGGTTTTGAGAGGACTGTGCAGAGTGCACAGGCTGACTGCGGTCGCCTTGGATTCACACGCCCGCCGTTCCAGCATGTGTGGGCCGGCTAGCCTCCGAAGAGCTTCTTGGTGAGGCGGCCTGACTTCTGCAGACGAATCTACATGAGCATGCCGTCCTCACCAAGCTGATTTATTTTCACATTTAGGGGTAATAAAATTAATAGTGCGGCGCTATGTCAGTGGATGAAATTAACTCGGACTTTTTTTTTGGAACCAACTCCTTTCAGTTATTTTATTTATTTTCAAAAGGGACGTTATTCCAGTCATTTGATACAAATGGGTTTAATTAGTTTAAGGCAAACATAACCTTTAACAAAAATACAGGCTGGGGACCGCTGGTCTGTGTGCTACTGAGGGAAAAACAGCACGGCGCGCGCGGGCTGATCTGTCACGGCAGCTGTGCAATCCGATTTGGTTCAGCATCGGAGCAAACCACCCACCACCTGAAAGAGTAATTCCTCTGCTGAGGTGATCAAAAAGCCTGCCTGTCCCCGCACACAAACATATTCTATGACAAGGGCAGGTGCATGGAAAGATGGTGAGAAGGAGGCGGTCCATCACATCCGTGCCCTGCCTATTCTGCTGGGTACCACCCGAGATGGGGCTGGCTCTGGCTGAGGGCAGGGTAGACGTTTTCCAAGGGCCTTGCATTTTTAATGACTCTCTCTTTGAAAGGTATTAAAAATTTAGTAAAAAAAAAAAAAAAACCCCAAAACAAAAAACCCAGTCAATCCTACACTTGCCATGAAGCCTCTGCTAGAAAGAGACCCTTGGTTTCGGAAACACCCAGACGGAGGACTCTTATCTTAGGGTCACCCTTCCCCAGGTCTAAGGGGCTGGTTACCACTCAGGTGGTAACCTGATCAGTGAGAATCGGAATTACTGGCCCAGAAGCCAGCATTTCGGCTGTAAATCTGAGCGTGGACACCCATGCCCTTCAGCGGCACCCTCTCTTCCGCAGGACAGAGCCCATCCGTCCTCCCTGGCCACGTCTCGCTCTCCGGGACTCCTCCTGCCCTGAGGAGCACAGGGCGCAGTCCCACGCCTCCGCTGTGTCTGCGGTGATCCCCCGCCCTCCGGCGCGGGGGCTCGGGGCTCGTCCTCTCCGAAGCTGTCTGTCTCTCCGCACCGAGCGGGACACCCCTGCTCTGCGCTGCGCTTTGTCCGCTCCCGCTCTCTTTGCTAAAATCATTGGCCAGCGCAACTCTGCTTCTTGGCAGATGAGCCCCGTGAGGTGAGAGCCCTGCACCTACACGCAGGCTGGGGCTCAGCGGGCGTCACCTGGCTCCTTGGTCCAACACCTCCGCTGGCCTGGCCCCGCTCTGCTCCTGGCTGCGCCACGTCTCTCCAGCTCACCATGTCCCCGGTGCCTGCGCCTCTGCAGTGGAGGCTCTGTGCGCTGGAGCCCACATCCCTTTCTGCCTGAAAAGGTTCTTCCCTCTTCCACAGCGGCGAGCACGACCGTTCCCTTCTGCCAAGACTGCCTGCAGAGTGCCACCCAGAGAAAAGACCTCATGTCCTCCCGGTTTCAAAATACAGGATGCTTGTTTCTATCCCTGAAAGTCACTTTTAAATGACTCGTTTCATAGATGTGAGCTCCCTGAAAACAGAAGCCACGCCTTTTAATCTTTAAACCTACTTTCAACCAACTGTGTGATTGGCACAAAATAGACACTTAATAAATGTTGAAGGGCTGACTAAATGTCCACACAGATGAATGAACACCTACCCGTGGGGGGGAGATAAGTGGGTTTGTCACTCTGTCCCCTTCCATGGGCAGAGCAATCAAACCAAAGAGAAACAAATCAGCAGATAAACAAGGAAGTGGACATTTGGCAAGAGCGGAGGCAACTGCTGTGGGGGTTTCCACCCCAGAGCAAAGTCCTCCACAGCGGCTATTCAGGGAGCCCCGGGAAGCCTCCCAGGCCAGCGGCACTCAATCTCAAGTGAAAGAAGGGTCTGTGCGGGACGACAGGAGGTCACAGCCAGGACTCACCCTTCCATTGGCTGATTCTACAGCGTGGGTGGGGAGCCCAGGATCGCGGACACCTGAGCCAGCCTGCAGTGATAAAGAACAAGGTCAGCTGTAGATGCAAGACAAAGAGNCGGGACGACAGGAGGTCACAGCCAGGACTCACCCTTCCATTGGCTGATTCTACAGCGTGGGTGGGGAGCCCAGGATCGCGGACACCTGAGCCAGCCTGCAGTGATAAAGAACAAGGTCAGCTGTAGATGCAAGACAAAGAGTGACCATGGGTCTCATGGAGTGGAGAGGGAGAAGGCCAGGCAGCCCGCCTAGGGTGTGTCCATTTCATACAGCGTCTTTAAAGGGGCTGAAGAACGGAGTGGAGAGGGAAAAGGCCAGACATCCCGTCTAGGGTGTGTTCATTTCATATAGCATCCTTAAAGGGACTGAAGAAGGTACTTCATTCACGGAGCAAGAACAGTACGCTATCAAAAATTAACAGAAAACACAAATAAGCTCTAAGTGAAGTCACTCAGTCGTGTCCGACGCTTTGCGACCCCATGGACTGTAGCCTACCAGGCTCCTCTTTCCATGGGATTTTCCAGGCAATAGTACTGAAGTGGATTGCCATTTCCTTGGGAACTATATATATATCATATAATCTATATATGCATATATTATCCTGTCTAAAAGACACGTGATCCTTGGAAGGAAAGCTGTGACAAACTAGATAGCGTGTTAAAAGCAGAGAATCCTTTGCTAACAAAGGTCTGTCTACCTAAAGCTATGGCTTTTCTAGTAGTCATGTACGGTTGTGAGAGTTGGACCATAGAGAAGGCTGAGTGCCAAAGAACTGATGTTTTCGAGCTGTGGTGTTGGGGAAGGCTCTTTAGAGTCCCTTGGACTGCAGGAGATCAAGCCGTGTGTGCTAAGTCGCTTCAGTCATATCTGACTCTGTGACCCCATGCACTGTAGCCCACCAGGCTTCTCTGTCCACGGGATTCTCCAGGTAAGAATACTGGAGTGGGTTGCCATGCCCTCCAGGGGATCTTCCCAACTCAGGGGTTGAACCCAGGTTGGATTCTTTACAGCTGAGCCAGCAGGAAGCCTTGGAGATCAAGCCAGTCAATTTTAAAGGAAATCAATTCTGAGTCTTCATTGGAAGGATTGATAATGAAGCTGATGCTCCAATATTTAGGCCACATGATGTGAAGAGCCAACTCTGAAAAAGACCCTGATGCTGGGAAAGATTGAGGGCAGGAAGAAAAGGAGACGACAGAGGATGAGATGGCTGGACGGCATCACTGACTCAGTGGAGATGAGTTTGAGCAAGCTCCAGGAGAGAGTGAGGGACAGGGAGGCCTGGTGTGCTACATTCCATGGAGTCACAAAGAGCTGGACACGATTTAGTGATGGAACAACAATATTTATAGGTACTTATATTTACCGAATATATTTACATTGATCTATGACATAAATACAAATATATGTGTATATTAATATTCCAGTCTCACTGAGATAAAGATAATGCTCTGTTTACTGCAAGAACAGTTGCCANAGTGATGGAACAACAATATTTATAGGTACTTATATTTACCGAATATATTTACATTGATCTATGACATAAATACAAATATATGTGTATATTAATATTCCAGTCTCACTGAGATAAAGATAATGCTCTGTTTACTGCAAGAACAGTTGCCAGCCTAATGCAAGAAAATACTTATGCAAAAGCTTTGAAGAGTCAGAATCTGGAGACTGGAGAGGTGTCCGAGGGGGCCCTCACCGCCTATCTGACCCCTAATCCACACAGCCAGCCGTAGGTCAGCGGCCCTTCACCCCGTGCAGTCCCTTCCCTCCCAGCCCCCGCCTCGCCCTCTAGCACACGGCTCTGGCCCTGTGACCAGAGGCAAGCCCACTAGACTTGGCCAAGGGTGATGGGAGAGCCCGGCTGGGAGCGGGATGGGGGACAGAGGCCTGAGGCCTCGGTGACAGCAGAGCGTCTGGTCGGGCCTGCCGCCCCTGCTGCGGGCGGAGGGCCTGCTGAAGGAAGGCGCCACTCACACAGAGCGGCAGGCGTTTGCGAACCAGGGTCCATGCCAACCCACAGCTGTCCCGGACCCTCCTTTCATCCAGGACGTGGTGACGGATCCGGGAGTCCCAGCACGGAGCATCCCCCCCGGTGCTCCGCTCTGCCGAGGTCACGGGACTGTCCCCCACCCCCACCACATCCCTCCCTGTGCTCGTAAGGAGGGCGGGTCCCCAGGGAGGTGCGGATCTGCCCTGCACTGCCTCCTTAACTTGAGATGGAAAACCGGAGGCTGAGGTGTGTGCTCCCGCAGCTGGGGTCTCCACGGCCTCCCTGCGGTCTGCAAGTTCCCGACTTCCCGCTGCCCCTTCACTGCCCCTCACTCACAAAACTGCCCTGGAAGCTGGTGTTTGGGCCACGTGGGCCTCTGCAGCCCACTGTCCCAGGCGCTGGAAAACTCGGGGTGTGCAGTGCAGGCCAAAGCAAGAGACACACCACACTGTCCCTTGCAAAGGGCGTGCCCGATCTACACCGCCCACGCGGTCCACACAAGCCCAGGGCCCTCCCAGCCAGCCGCCCGCCTGACTGAGGGCAGGGCACTGACTTGGGGGTGAGGCAAGCACGGGCCCTGTATCCCAGAGGCTCCTCCCCTCCCGAATGACAGCCTCTGCCCTGCCCTCCGGACTGGCAGCCTGTGCCAGTCAGTCCCCGGCACGCTCCGCCCTGGGAGCTCCCGCACCGCCGCCCTGGCGCGCTTAGAGCCAGGAGCACATGGCTTTTGACGAGAAGACGCAGGGCCTGGCTGTTGTGCGGTCACTTGGTGGTGCTATTTGTGTGTTTGGAATGCTTGTGACGTCCCCTGGCTGTTTCTGATGCAATTAGTTCCATTGACGGCCGGGTTTATGAGCTGAAAGCGTGAGAACCAGAGCACCACACCTGATACAGTAGGACACGATAAAAATGAGCAGGCTCGCCGATTTCCATGCAGAACACCCAGAAAATGCTTCAAAGTTTTCACAGGGAGAGAAAAGCTCCCTCTCGCCTGTACAATTACGCTACCCACTTTGGAAATACAGAGGCCACAGTCGGGGAGAGTTGAACCTCTGAAATAAGAGGCAAACGTATATGAAAACAATTTTACTGGTAGGCAGCCCCAACATCTAATTAGTATTGCAGAAACAGCTGAATTTTTGCATTTCAATTACACCTATATTCAGTAATGGACTCATAATTAGCGTGAATTCAGGACAATTACTACAGAAAACTTCAAAGGATGTCTCACACAAATGTTTCAACAGTTTGACTTTGGATTTTTTGCATGTGTCAGTGGGACGGGACCCTAGCATATCTTTTTAAATCAATTTAAATTGTCATAGAGGTAATACCGTATCTGGGACCCAGGGGGGTGAAGACCACATTGACCTTTCCGGCGGCTCACGGGGTCCCGTGTGGCTGTTCCAGCGTTTGCTCCATCTCCTCTGCGGCTGTAACAGGTCTTGCTGTCACACTCAGCCCTGCACACACCTGGCTGGCACGCAGGGGGTTTACTGAGGGTCAGTCCCCATGGGAGAGCCGCTGGGTCAGAGGCCACGTGGTTTTGTGACTTTGATAATGTTGCCAAATCGACCGCCTCATCTTGCATTGTAATGCGTGGCTGAGCCTCCCACCTGGAGGGGGGCCCTGGCTCCCCGAGTCCTGGCCTCGCAATGGGGCCTGCGAGACCCATGCCAGTCTGAGAAGTGAAAACGCACGTCTTCATAGAGACTCACCTAATTTTCACTCCTCCATTCCACAAATGTTTTTGAGAACTTCCTGTGTCCCCAGCACCATCCTGGCCTGAGAGAGCACAGGATAGAATGAAACATGAAGTCCCCTGCCCCATGGGGCTTATCTCCCGAAGACTGGGGACAGGGGGTCATTAGGGTCGTGTCTGAACATCAGCGCGGGGTTGACGTGGTCGCCGAGCGGTGCTCCCTCTGGGTAAACTGTGTGTCCACGGGGGCTGCTCTCTCCCCTTTGGGGCTGTGGCTCAGTCGTCTTATAGATTAAGGGCCCTTCTGCCTAGGATGCGTGTGTGTGTCTAGGATAAGGATGGTGAAATACCGTTTTCCCTCTGACTTTCCTTGTGACTATGGTCTCTATGACAAACCCAGGCAGCATATCTGAAAGCAGAGACATCAGTTTGCAGACAAAGGTCCACAGAGTCAAGGCTGTGGTTTTTCCAGTAGTCGAATATGGATGTAAGAGTTGGACCATAAAGAAGTCTGTGAGTGCCAAAGAACTGATGCTTTTGAACTGTGGCGCTGGAGAAGACTCTTGAGAGTCCTTGGGACTGCACGGAGATCACATCAGTTAATCCTAAAGAAAATCGACTCTAAATATTCATTGGAAAGACTGATGCTGAGGCTGAAGCTCCACTAATTTGGCTACCTGAGGCAAAGAGCTGACTCGCTGGAAAAGACCCTGATTCTGGGAAAGATTGAGGACAGGAGAAGGGGGCTACAGAGGATGAGGTGGTTGGATGGCATCACCAACACAATGGACATGAATCTGGGCAATCTCTGGGTGATAGTAAAGCACAGAGAAGCCTGGGATGATACAGTCCGTGGGACTGAAAAGAGCCAGGCGTGACTTAGTGACTAAGCAACAAGCAACAAGAATAATAGTTTCCATGCCCAGGTTTTAAGGGTTCAGATTCACTGTTCTCTTCGTTTAGAGCTCCTGGGTTCTTGCTGTCTTGAAAGACTTATCTTACTCCAAAACCTGGTCATAATTCTCCCATGATTTTCCCCACGAGTTTCACAGTTTCATTTTGCATGCCACGGGTGGACTTTAATCAGGTGAAGGTGTGAGACGTGGTACATCTGTGTAATTCACCAGGCGTCTTCTCTGCTCCCTCAGCACCATCACGGGGACCATCCATGTCACCCTTTGATCTGAAATTCTTTCCTGTTGGACACTGAGTGCCTGTGGGAATCTGAGCCCATCCCTGGGCCTACATGCACCTATTTGTCAATAGATATGAACAGACCTCTTTCCATTGCACTTTGCTTTATGGTGCTTTGAAACTTGCATTTTTTTTTTTACAAATGGAGGGTCTGTGGTGACTTCGCACTGTCAAGACAATAGCTACATTTTTGGCAAAGAAGTGTTTCTAAATTAAGGAATGCCCATTTATTCTTTTTGACATACTACAGTTGCACACTTAGTAAGCTGCAGGGTAGGCTAAACATAACTTTTATATCCACGGAGAAGCCAAGACATTCCTGGGACTGGCTTATCGTGGCGTTTGCTTTATTCCGATGGTCTAGAACCAGACTCCCAGTATCTCTGAGGTGAGCCTGTACTGATCGTATATTTTTGCTTACACACATATGCACACACACGTGCTATTTTAAGATGGAAAAATTTATCTGATTATATACACATTAGTAAATCCAACCCACCAAGGTTTTCCCTGTTCCGTTTCCTGAGGTCCCTGACAGAGGCAGACAGCCCCGGAGAGCCAGCCCTTCCAGCGTCTGCAGAAAATCTGCCTTCGACACAACAGCCCAGGCTGTGTTTCAGGGTCAAGGGCTTGGGATTTTCTCTGACAAGCACGGGGTGCAGGGGTGACGTGGGGATTAGCAACCCATCTGGGACCAGGTGGGCTGCCAATCCCCACGGGAGCCTGGAGCTGTGGTCAACATGCCCGAATCGCAGCTTGCTTGTCTTCCTCTGGCTGGCGGGGCGCACAGCTCAGCTCAGAAACGAGGGACCAGGTGGATGACCGAAGGGCACCTCAGGCTTAGAACATGGTGAGTTTAGCCAGACCAGTCGATGGAATCTAGCTGAAATGGAAACAAAGAACTCCCCAAATTGCAGGGTTATTAGCTTTGGGAATCCCTCTCTGAAGTAGGCCAAAGGACGGCTGCCTTATCCGTAGACAGTCTCTTCTGGACGGCCTTCCCCCTTCCCCCTCCCGAGAGCATCTGGGGAGGGGCCCACAGAACCAGACAGAGTCCCGCCCTCCCTGGGTGCCCGAAGCTCCCAGCAGCAGTGGGAGGTGGCCCCTCAAGGGGCCCTTCCTGTGGGCCCGGCTCCTCCCTTCCTGTGGGCCCGGCTCCTCCCCTGGCCTCGGATGGCCCACCCTCCTCCCCAGCCTGCCCCGTCCTCCTGTGGATGCACCCTGGGTGGGGTGCTGGCTCAGGCATTGCCTTCTGCAGAGCCCCAAACACCGGGGTGGTCAGCTCTGTCCATGGACGCCTCTCTCATCCCTCCAGCAGTGCCCAGGGGTTGAGTAGTCACCTGTAACCTAGTCTTAACTAGACCTGGGCGGGGGACGGTGGAGGGGGGTTAGTCCTTGAAAACCATGTCACAAGGGTACACCCTCAGGGCCTGGCCCAGGGCTGGTACACAGTGGACACACTAACCCAGGGGAGGGACGGTCAGCCACCCCGATCCCAGGGGGACGCCCACTTCTGCTAGCCCTCTGGTGTGCTGGTGGGCAAAGAGTCCAACATTCATGAAACTCACACTGTAGGGGACAAAATACCACGGGAAAATTAATGGATAAGTTAACGGATCAGTGAAAGGCATAAGATGTTCAGAATACAATATAAATCAAAAATAGAGCAAGCCCATTACCAGGCCCTGGTGGAGGCCGAGAATAGGGGCTGCAGCCTCCTGATCGCCCACCCACCGCAGGCTCCAGTTTGGGGATAACCTCTGTCTCCAGCGGCAGTGGGAAGAGGATGCTCTGTCTTAGAGAGGAAGCAACTTCCCCTCCCGGTAAAGTGAGCCTCCATCTGCTGTGACCGATGGAGCTGTGACCTCTGCCCTGGAGATGGGGCGTTCACAGGCTCAGCGTCATCTGAATACCTGGTGAGAACGCCCTGGGTCACCACTCTTCAAAGCTCAACGATCACTGACGTCCTTGAACCCAAGACGGAGGCGCATGCACGTGGCCTCTGGGCAGGCACAGCCCACATCTTCAGAGACGGACATGTGCCCCCTCCCTACCCCGTACCGAGGAGAAGAGGAGGCAGGATGCTGGGGTCTGGGTCAAGGGCATCGGTGTGGCTGGCGCACCCACATCCGAGGCTGCAGCATTTTCTGCAGACAGCCTGGATGCGCCTGGGGCGCCTCCTCTCTCCAGGCTCAGAAGGTTCAGTCTCTACCATCCTGAAAGTCTGTGAACACAGCTTGATTCCCCCAACCCGCCCAGAGCAGACTCCGAGACAGAACAGGAGGGTCATGGGAGCAGGAGGCCACCTCCTCACACCTCAGGGTCACCACCCAGAGTCTCGGCTTTCCTGCAGCCTGAACGGACTCGCTTTGCCTGGGGCACCATGACCAAGCAATCTATCAGAACTCAGACAGACAGCAAGCGCCTCTGCCACCATCTCGTAGCAGCCACTCACCTCTTAGCAAAAGTGGGGAGATCTGGACTGCTGATCCCAAGGACATTAGGAGAAGAGGAAGAACTTTCTAGAGAAGGAAGCACTTAGGCAGAGCCCTAACCGGCCCCCAAAAGGGAGGGAGAATGAAGGGACCAGGCAACCGCACAGTAAAAGAGCAGGGGCTGCTCCTGAGGCGCTGCCGACGGGGCACAGCCTGCCCCCACCTCCTGCCTCTCTGCACACGGCGCTTCCCTCGTGGTCCTTCAGCATCAGGGACCGGATGTCTCCTCCCAGCTTCCCATGGTCACCCACCCGGTCCCCTCTTCCTGAGCATCACACCGGGGTTCCCTTCTCACCACTATTTTTTCTGACACAAACCGCAAAAAGTTTGTCAAGGAACAAAATGCAAAATAAAGCAAAAGATAAAAGCATGCATCATCCAGTGTTAGGAAACAAAACGAAACCGTCCTGAGTGTTTCGTTTACTTTCCAATCTTTACCGATGGACACATCTACGCAGGCGAGATGACCAAGGGCAGCAAGCCTGTGCAGAGTGCCAGGCCCTCTAAGAAACACAACACAAAATTACAGAAACCAACTAGACACAAACGCGAACCTTTATCCAGATGAGGAAAGAAAACACATTCTGAACATTTAAAAATATACGCATGTAGATCTCACCAAATCAAGAAAAAATTGCATGATATTTATATCGACAGCCTTTCATACTTCTAAAAGTCTCTTCGCTCCTACATTTTTGAGCTGCATCCCTCTCAGACACTTCTTCGTATGATAATTTTGTAACATCGTTGCATTGCTCTGTAGAAAAACAGGAATGTGAATGCATTTTGCTGTAATATCATTGATAATAGCCCCCACACCTGAAGCTGTTTCTGCAGCCAGGCTGGCCGGGGGTGTGTCCCTGCCCAGGGGCGCAAGCGTTCAGGTCAATTCTGCTTTGTAGCACTATCATCATTGTATTTACATGCTCCGTTATAAAATATAATTAGACCAGGGATGATTCGTATTTGACTCGCTGTTTTTGAGAAATGAACCCTTATCTCACTGTTTTACACACGCGATGACTGGACGCATTTTCCCCTGACCAGCTCCACACGTTCCCAGCCTGGTCCTCACGTGTCCTGGCAGCATCAAGCGCCATCAGACATTCCCTGTCCTGCATCATTTCATGACACAGGCTGAGGGGGCAAGACGCAGCAGATCCTCCGGAGTCATGCCCACCAGGTGCAGCTGGCACCACTTTGCTGGAAGCGGGCAGAGATTCTCAGAAAACTACCTCCTGTGCTCAGGGACTAAAGAAGCCCCAAGCTCCTTCCCTGCAGGAGGGATGGGTGGTGGTGGAGTGCGGAGACAGGGGCAGACAGCAGCCGGGAGTGGCAGAGTCGGACACCTTGGCAGATTCCACACGAAAACATGGTCACGCGGATGCGGTGCCAGGAGCTCCCGGGGCCTTGGAGAGATCCTGGAAGGGGGGGACTCTGGAGCTGCGGCTTCCTTCTTGTCTCTGCAAACCGCCCCAGAAACTCTGGAAACGCCTGTTCTACTTGCATGCTATCACCCGTGTTCCCCTGCCCAGAGCTCCTGGCGAGCACGGCTTTAACGGCTGCTTAATCTTCCGGCAGAAAGACGACTGTGTGCTCAGCCCCCACTGCTGGGCACTGAGGCTTCATTCTCAACGCCCCTGTTGCCGACCGTGTTCTGTGGGGGTCCTGATGCCCCCTTCGCTAGGGGCCTGGATGATGCTTAATCAGTGGCTCAGATGGTAAAGAGTCCACCTGCAACGAGGGAGACCCTGGTTCCATCCCTGGGTTGGGGAGATCCCTTGGAGGAGGGAAAAGCTACCCACTCCAGTATTCTTGCCTGGAGAATCCCATGGACTGAGGAGACTGGCGGGCTGCAGTCTATGCGGCTGCAAAAAGTCGGACATGACTGAGGACTAAATGCACACACAAGCTTGGGATCTACCGCTCAGCTTGCCGAGGAGCCTCGGCCTCGCTTGCCCCCGGCCTCTGCCAGCAGTGCCGCATCAGCCTTCTTTCCAGACGAAGGACGCAGGTCCAAGACCCCTCCTGAGCCCCGCGGCTGTGTGGGGCTGGCGGGCTCGCCCCGCTCCCATGGGCTCCAGCCGCCCTCAGGCTTCTGATGACGGGGTGTCTTAAGACAGAGTCCCAGCAACGGAACCGCGGGGCTCGCTGGTTTGGAAATACTGAGTCTCGATTTTTAGCAACCTCCTTTTCTTTTCAGAAACACTGTAGCAAATTACATTATCACCAGCTACACATGCTGCTTTACCATCTGCATGAAGAAGTGTGTAGAAAACACTCACTAAGAGCTGCTGGTAACGGTCCCACGTTAGAAACAGACTAATGTCCAACAACAAGCAAATGTGTTTATGCTCAAACCATGGGATACCCTCTACAGGAGCAGCAAGGCTGGAATTTCTTTCTCTGTCACTGTGTTTTGATCTTCAAGGTACATCGGTAAGTAAAAAGTCAGAAATACTTGCACTACATGACCCTATGCTAGTTTTAAAAAAGCTTCATATTTTTATGAAAAGACATGAATGCCAGAAGGAGTAGGAAGCATCTGATTATCACACCAAACTGCTAATAGAAGTCTCTTAGGAAAAGAGGAAGGCTGAGAGCAGGATCTATACGCTTCTAAACTGCTTCTGTTTTTTAAATGGAATCTATTCACAAATAGAATTTGATTAGATCTACTCTTTAATTAGGAAAAACAGTAAACATTTAAATAATTAAGTTTCTAGTCTACAGAGACACACAGCTCTGCTTAAGATAGCCTGACAACTTGTATTAATCAATTAACCACCCTCCTCAGCGCCAATTTGGGGTGGAGAGGTTCTCCGGGTTCCCTGCCAATAGAGGGAGGAGGCAGAGACCTCCCGGCTGCGCATCTGCTTGGTTTATCACGACGCCGCTGGGAGTGCCGCTTCTCAAGTCAAGAACCCCCATGAACAGCCCTCGAAGAGCATGAATGACTGGCGGCCTCTGAAAGAGCTGGAGCCGCATCTGTGACTGATGCTCGAGCCTCATCTCCAGTCTCAGAGACGCACGCACTCGACTCCCTGCACCCCCTCCCAGAGCAGCCATGTGGGAGGAGGGTCTGCTCCATAACTCTCAATGTATTCCACCGTGACGTCCACGGGGCGTCACAGCACTGCAGACTGGCTCATCTTGATGAAGGATGGTGTGTTTGATGAGGCTGATGACTCAGAAGTCCCCAAGACTGCCCTTTTGTCATCTGACAAACTGTTTCCAGTGGGAAACCCCAGCTGACCCCAGGCACTGTAGGTGTTTGCACCTTAAGAAAATGCCTTGTGAACTCTGCTGTGAACACACCCCTAGTGTCCACCCATTCGGGCTGGAGATTAGTCATCCCGTGTAAGAACCAGTGACTCAGGGACATGGTCCCTCCCTGCAATCCTCAGCATCTCAGAGGAGTTAGAGTGAAAGGCAGGTGGCTGGGTGAGAGCGGAGAAGGCAAGTTCTCTTCTTGGTCACAGTGTCAGGGAGTTGGCCTCACTGCTCTGCCAGTCAGCTGGTCAGAACCAGTCTGCAGACCACGCTGGCCGCCTTGCCTCAGGACACCAGGGAAACACAGTCCTGGGCCAGTGCCATGATCTAGCTGCAACTCTGCCCGGGCAGGGGTGGCAGCAACCTTGAGTGGACGGCTAGTGTGTACGCACCACACAGCCAAGGGTGAGGTGAGGGCACATTAGGTGTCAGACCAGGAAGGGGGCTGGCATCACCAGCCCACCTGCACAGTGCCCACAGGTCATCGGGGCTCCTAGGCCTTGGCATCTCTCATAACCCTTTGGGGCTCCCCGATTCAGGTCCTCCCTGTGAATGTCCAGAGGCCCTGGGCATCAGCACCATGCTCTCAGCTCACGCAGTGGCTTCAGGGTGATGCAGGCTGCAGGTTCACAGCCCTGAAACGCTGGCTCAGGGATGCAGGGGCTATTTTTGTAGGAGATGATAAATTATAAAATTTGCACTAGTCACTGTCACTTTAATTGGGTCATTTGATCTTTGAGTGGGATACACCCAAAGTGGATTCCAGCCCATCAGAGAGATGAGTGGGATGTTTGATGGAGTTGGCCATGGGCCTGTAGCTAAGGACGCCCAGCCCCACTGGGCTTCTCTCTTGAATTGCATTCATTTCCAGTGTCATGGCCCCATCACCGGCGGCTGATGCTGTTGCCAGGTTTCTGGCGGCAGAAGTCGCTTGGTCTACAGGGTGCACCCTCTGTGTGGTAAGAAGGTACCACTGGGCCCTGGCGGGGGAGCAGGGTCAGCCTGCCTCCAGGGGTCTGTTCCCGAGCACTGATGACAAGCTCTCTCTCGTCTGTGGCCTGAGCAAACTTCAGTGTGTCCTAGATGGACGTGAAGAGGGTGGCCCAGGTAGGATTCCAGAAGGGAGCATTGATCATGACCCAGAGCCATCACCAGCAGGCTCTGAAATCCCAGCCAAGCGACTTGTCCTCTTAACCTTCATATGCATGGGTGAGAAATGGGCTGAGAGGGTCAGGCCCTCCCCTACAGACGAGCAAGCACCCGTCCAGCCCTTTCTAAAGCGGGGAGTCCTGTCTGTCAAATGCCAGCTTGGCCACATCGCCAGCAGAGCTCAGAGCTGAGCATCCCTTTAGCTCTGGGCTGGTGTAAACCAAAAGCCTATGTCCTCAAGCTGAGGGACAGTGCTGGAACATTCTTCCTCTGGAGGCTACAGAAAACCCATAGACCTGCAGTGTGACAGGGAGAATTCTATCTTCAGAGCAGAGGCCTTCACAGAGGGGCCCCTCTTGGTGGGGGATATTTTCCATCCGTCTTTCTCAACTGGCCCGTGGGGTCAGTGCGCGGACTGGGGAGCAGCTCTCCAAGAGCCTGGACTTGAAGATTCCCTAAATAGCACAGTGCACAGCTGGGGAGCGGTGGCAGGGGAGGGCAGGAGGGGCAGACGTCTAAGGAGGGCTGACCACGAAGCCAATGCTGTGCCACAGGCATCACACATCCTCCCAATAAAAAAGAAGTCACATTGTTGAGGACATTTTAGTGTTCTGGGGCTGCTAAGATGAATTACCACGAACTGATTTGTTATTGTTCAGTCGCCAAGTTGTGTCCAACTCTTTGCAGCCCCATGGACTGCAGCATGCCAGGCCTCCCTGTCCCTTGCCATCTCCCAGAATTTGTCCAAGTTCATGTCCATTGAATCAGCGATGCCATCCAAACATCTCATCCTCTGTCATCCCCTTCTCCTCTTGCCTTCAATCTTTCCCAGCATCAGGGTCTTTTTCAATGAGTCAGTACTTCGCATCAGGTAGCCAAAGCACTGGAGCTTCAGCTTCAGCATCAGTCCTTCCAATGAATACCTCGGGTTGATTTCCTTTAGGATGGACTGGTTGGATCTCCTTGCCATCCAAGGAACTTCCAAAAGCTATGTCTTTTTTATGGTCCATCTCTCATAATCTGTACATGACTACTGGAAAGACTGTAGCCTTGACTGTATAGACCTTTGTCAGCAAAGGGATGTCTTTGCTTTTTAATACATTGCCTAGGTTTGTCATGAACTGGTTTAATCACCAGAAATTCATTATCTCACAGTCTGGAGGCCAAAAGTCCAAAGTCAAGGTGTCAGCCAAGTTACTGCTAAGTTCTAGGGGATGCTCCTTCCTGCCTCTCTGGCTCCTGGTGGCTCCAGGCCTCCGTGGCTCATGGCTGCATCGCTCCAGCCTCTGTCCCTGTCTTCACAGGGCCTCGTTTCCTAGGCTCCTGTGCATCCTTCCTTCTCTCATAAGGACACCAGTCACTGGGCTTACAGTTCATCCCAATCCAAGGTGATCCCATTTCAAATCTTGAGCTAATATATCTACAAAAACCTGCTTTCCCAGTTAAGTCACATTCTGAGGTTCCTGGTTGACAAAAATTTGGGGGGGACACTATTCACTTCCATCTTTTTATATAGTCCAGAGGGCTCTAGTAGTTATGTATGGATGTGAGAGTTGGACTATAAAGAAAACTGAGCACCAAAGAATTGATGCTTTTGAACTGTGTTGTTGGAGAAGACTCTTGAGAGTCCCTTGGACTGCAAGGAGATCCAACCAGTCCATCCTAAAGATCACTCCTGGGTGTTCATCGGAAGGACTGATGCTGAAGCTGAAACTCCAATACTTTGGCCACCTGATGTGGAGAGCTGACTCATTTGAAAAGACCTTGATGCTGGGAAAGACTGAAGGAGGAACGGGACGACAGAGGATGAGATGGTTGGTGGCATCACCGACTCGATGGACGTGAGTTTGAGCAGACTCCCGGACATAGTGAAGGACAGGGAGGCCTGGCATGCTGCCAGCCACAGGGTCGCAGACAGTCCCACAAGACTGAGCGAGAACGTGCACCCCCGTGATCTTCCTGAAATGGATTTCTTCCTAGAAGAGGCTACAGGGATGGCTCCTGCCTCTAATTTGGTACAGACGGAAACCACCCAGGGGTTTGCACAGGAGAACGGTCAGGAATGAAAACACCGAGACAGGCAAAGGCGTGCCCGCTGCGTGGTCCTCCGAGCGGAGAAGGAGCTGGGGCCTAAAGCTGCCCACCTCCTGGTATCATGCTCAGGTGCAGGGAGAGGTTCTCCTGGGGGCTGGGGATTCCTGGACTCCAGGGTCGGGTCCACGAGCCCAGGGCTCAGCCTGCCCACGTTCAGGACCCGGTCTCTCCCTCTGGACTGACCCCCAGCCCTGCCCCTTCGCTCCTCCTGTGACCGCTCCGAGAACCAGTCAAGTCACATCCACTGAGCTGTTTCATAATCAGACCCCTCCTCCCTCCATCCAATCTCATCACACCTGGTTTGATTGCCTTCTGTGCCTGATAAGTGGTTCCCTCAAAAAGGGAAAGAAAATGTTCCTCTTAGCACTTTATCCTTTCATCCCTGCAGATCTCTTTCATGGGAAGCGGCATAATTAGAAAGGGAAGGAAGGTCTCCTCGTGCGGCGTAAATTAAACCCATCCTGGCGACCGGCTGTGTCACTTACCTCTCAGATGTAGAGCTAGGAAATCTAAGCAGGTTTTCAATTTCTCCTAATGTCAAAAAATGGCAATAAAATCAAAACAGAAAAGAAAGGGAGAAGGAGAGAGGCTCGGGAGCGGCGTCCGCCCCGAAACTGCATCAGGTGTGACTTACTGCCCGAGACGCCTTTCTCTGCAGAATTGCCTCCTCCCGCCCCTCGCGCACTGAGACGCTTTCAAAGGCTGAACTTCCGTTTGGAAAAAAATGAAGACTCCTCATCAGTGGCCTCAGCTGCAGGGGACGCTGCTTCCTGGGAACGCGGCACTCCCCCCAAGGGTCCTTGCCGGGGATACGGGTCCTGCAGGCCCAGCCTGGCTCTCCGGCCGCGCAGCGCATGGCGGGCCAGAAGCAGAGCCGGGTCCCAGGTGGCGGGCAGCGCGCGGCTCGGGGCAGGGCCCGGCGTCGGGTCTCTTCCCACCTGCGGGGCCTGCAGGGCCCCGGGGACCTCTGCAGACACAGAGCTGGGGGCATGCTGCAGAGCCCTGGCCCCCGCTCGAGATTCCCGGTCTGGGGGACCAGCTGGCGGTTCTGCATTCTAGAAACAAAAGCACGGCCAGTGCTTAAACGGTGCCTCGGGCCTCAGCCCCGAGCGAGGGCCCTCCCCGGGAAGGCTGAGGGGTCCCCACCAGGAGGGCTGGTTTGCGGGCCAGGAGCGGTCGCCCAGTGGACTGAGGCGACAGGGAGCAGCGTGGGCCTCCAGGGGGACAGACACAGGGGTGGTGACCGACCACAGTCTCGGGGGGCTCTGACCCGGCCTCCCGGGCGCTCTGCCAGCCTGGCCCTGGTGGGGGAACCGGACGAAGTGCAGAGCAGTGACCCTTCGGGCAGGCACCAGGATCTGGAAGGTGGACTGTGGAGCAGGCGGTGGGCCGCTCAGTCCACACGGAGAGGGGCCGTGGTGCACCTTACGGCCAGTGCCCAGGTGTGTGGAGGCAGCTGCACCCCCAACCAGTGACCGCGGTGGGGACCGGGGCGTCGTGGGAAAGCGCCTGCTGCTCGCGGGGCCTGGAAGCGGGGCTGAGGCCAGCGAGGGGCGGAGGGAAGCCTGGGGCAGCCCCGGCCACAGGCCTCTCCAGAGGCAGCTCAGGGCCAGCTTCACCACACAGGACTGGGAACGTGGGGAGATGCTGGGTGGCTTCAGGGAGGGGATGCACGGCAGAGCCTGGGATGTCTCTTCACTCCCCGGGGGCTGGGAAGGGCCAGGGAGCAAATGGTCTCCCCAGCCCTCTACTGCTCCTAAGTCTGGAGAGCTCTGGGTGGCACCCATGGCTGGCAGCTTCCTCAGAGCCCGTCTCCAGATCTGGTCCAAGACCCATCGAGGGATGCTCCGTCCTGGTATGTGACCGCAGCAGCGGGGCCCCCACCCTGGCTGGCTGTCAGCAGAGCCTGGAGAGCACCACCTGGTTATTCGTGGGGAGGTTCCCACCCTCTGAACCCAACACGTGGGGCCCCACTTCAAACTCTGCCCCAGGCAATGGTGCCAGCTTCCCTTGTGGAGTGACGTCCCCTGAGCGTCCCAAACTGGCTTAAATCCACAAGTGTGTTGCTCACGGAGGAGCAGGCAGTGTGGGGCCCTGGACCCGGGTTCAGCTCTGTTCCTCCACCCGGACACAGTCACAGAGGACCCTCTGCCTGGGCCGCGGCCGTCTCCTGGCATCCGCTCTGCCCTGCCCTGGCTGCTGGGGGTTTGAGGACACAGATGGGTAAAAAGTAAGGACACAGCAGAGGGTCACGCGGAGGAGGGCAGGGTGTCCTGTCCTGGAGGCGGGCCCTGCCCCCGGGGGTGGGCTCTGCCTCCGGGGGTGGGCTCCCTGTGACGGTNTGATCTTAGTTTTCTGAATGTTGAGCTTTAAGCCAACTTTTTCATTCTCCAATTTCACTTTCATCAAAAGGGAAGATCCCCTGGAGAAGGAAATGGCAGCCCACTCCAGTATTCTTGCCTGGAGAATCCCATGGACTGTGGAGCCTGGTGGGCTACAGTCCATGGGTCGCAAAGAGTCGGACACGACTGAGTGACTTTATTTCACTTCAAAAGACTTTTTAGTTCTTCTTCACTGTCTGCCATAAGGCTGCTGAAATCTGCATATCTGAGGTTATTGATATTTCTCCCAGCAATCTTGATTTCCGCTTGTGCTTCTTCCAGCCCAGCATTTCTCACGATGTACTCTGCATAGAAGTTAAATAAGCAGGGTGACAATATATAGCCTTGATGTACTTCTTTTCTTATTTGGAACCAGTCTTTTGTTCCATGTCCAGTTCTAACTGTTGCTTCCTGACCTGCATATAGGTTTCTCAAGAGGAAAGTCAGGTGGTCTTGTATTCCCATCTCTTTCAGAATTTTCCACAGTTTACTGTGATCCACACAGTCAAAGGCTTTGGCATAGTCAATAAAGCAGAAATCGATGTTTTTCTGAAACTCTCTTGCTTTTTCGATGATACAGCAGATGTTGTCAGTTTGATCTCTGCTTCCTCTGCCTTTTCTAAAACCATCTTAAAGACATGGCTTTTAAGATGCAAGAATGATTGGGGCTGGTGCACTGGGACGATCCAGAGGGATGGTACAGAGAGGGAGGTGGGAGGGGGGTTCAGGATGGGGAACATGTGTACACCTGTGGTGGATTCATGTTGATGTATGGCAAAACCAATACAATATTGTAAAGTAAAAATAAATAAATAAATAAAATAAAAATTACATGCAAAAAAAATAATAAGATGCAGGAAATAATATGAGATTGCTGAAGGGAGTAAAGGAACAATTAGCAAGAATCCTAGAACTCATATTAAGAAGTTTACATTTTGCTATGACAGAAGGAAGCCCTGAAGAATGATAAGGAGCACAGTGGCAAAACTAGACTTTTGGTTGTGTAAGACCACATTGATTGCAACGTACAGAGAAGTAAGCATCAACACAGACCATGTGTATTAGCTTGACGCATAATAAATCATCCAATGCTTGGTGGCTTAAAACAACAATACATCTATTTTATGTAGCTTCAAGTTAGTTGAAGGTCAGCTGATCTAGACTGGGCTCAGCAAGAATTGCTTTGCTCTGTGTGTCTCGTGTTTTTCTTTTGACCAGTGGATGAGCTGAGCATGTGTATTTCATAGAAACAGCAGAGTTTCTAGAGAAAAAAACAGAAATCTATGAAAGCTTGCAAAACTGTATTGTCCTGTACTTTACATATGGTTCAGATCAGTTCAGTTCAGTTGCTCAGTAGTATCCTACTCTTTGTGACCCCATGGATTGCAGCACACAAAGCTTCCCTGTCCATCACTAACACCTGGAGCTTACTCAAACTCATTTGCATTGAGTCAGTGATGCCATCCAACCATCTCACCCTCTGTCATCCCCTTCTCCTCCTGCCTTCAATCTTTTCCAGCATCAGGGTCTTTTCATATGAGTCAGTTTTTCACATCATGTGGCCAAAGTACCGGAGCTTCAGCTTCAGCATCAATTCTTCCAATGAATCAGTTCAGTTCAGTTCAGTCGCTCAGTCGTGTCCGACTCTGCGAATATTCAGGACTAATTTCCTTTAGGAGAGACTGATTGGATCCCCTTGCAGTTCAATGGACTCTCAAGAGTCTCCTCTAATACCACAGTTCAAAAGTATCAATTCTTCAGTGCTCAACTTCCTTTCTAGTCCAACTCTCACATCCCTACATGACTGCTGGATAAACCATAGCTTTGACTAGATGGACCTTTGTAGCCACTCACCATATGTAGCTATTTAAGCTTGCTTTCATTAATAAAAGTTAAGCAACATTAAACAATAATTCCTGATTTTATAAAAGACACATTTCAAGTGCTCAAATCCTACATGTCACTAATATTTTAAAAATTATTTTTATTGGTGTTGATTGCTTTACAGTGTTGTGTTAGTTTCTGCTGTACAATGAAGTGAATCAGGTATATATTTACATTATCCCCTCCCTTGGGGACCTCCCTCCTCCCTACAATTCCACCCATCTAACTCATCACAGAACACTGATATTCCTTTAAAAAAACTAAAGATAGAACTATCGTATGACTGGGAAAACCCACTACTGTGCATACACGCTAAGAAAGCCATAATTTAAAAATACATATGCACCTCAATGTTCATTGCAGCATTCTTTACAGTAGCCAGCATGCAGAAGCAATCTAAATGTCTGCTAAGAGATGAATTGATAAAGAAGATGTGGTACCTATATACAATGGAATGTTACTCAGCCATAAAGAGAAACAAAATTGGGTCATTTATAGAGATGTGGATGGACCTAGAGTTTGTCATACAGAGTGAAATAAGTCAGGAAAAGAAAACAAACAAAGCATAGTAACACATATGTGTGAAATTAAAAAAAAATGATACCAATATGGTTTTAAACAGTACAGGCAATGCGCATTTCCATCATCATTGAAAGTTATATTAGACAATACTGTCTTAAGGTAACTTTATTCCACACCACAGTGGTGAAACCAAGTTACATGGGCAAACACAATATAAAGGAGTGAAGAAATACATTCAGCTCACCATGAGGCCACGGCAAAACTGTAGATACAGAGAGAAGTGAAGAATAGGAACCAGATAAAATGTCAGTAAGCTATTATGTCGTACTGAAGGTTGGTGGTAGGTGTAATAGTGTGACAATGAAGATGGAAATAATTTTGTTTACTGGAAAGATGTTTAAGGGTGATTGTTAGTGGAATTTCATGAATCAAAGTTTAGGAATGTTGAAAGAAGAAAGCAATAATGATGTTCAAAAATGTTGCTTGAACCATTTTAGTTCAATTCAGTTCAGTTCAGTTGCTCAGTCGTGTCCAACTCTTTGTGACCCCGTGAATCACAGCACACCAGGCCTCCCTGTCCATCACCAGCTCCCGGAGTTCACCCAAACTCCTGTCCATTGAGTTGGTCATGCCATCCAGCCATCTCATCCTCTTCTCCTCGTGCCCCCAATCCCTCTCAGCATCAGGGTCTTTTCCAGTAAGATAACTCTTTGCATGAGGTGGCCAAATTATTGGAGTTTCAGCTTTATCGTCAGTCCTTCCAAAGAACACTCAAGACTGATCTCCTTTAGAATGGACTGGTTGGACCTCCTTGCATTCCAAGAGACTCTCAAGAGTCTTCTCCAACACCACAGTTCAAAAGCATCCATTCTTCAGTGCTCATCTTTCTTCACAGTCCAACTCTCACAACCGTACATGACCAATGTAAAAACCATAGCCTTGACTAGATGGACCTTTGTTGGCAGAGTAATGTCTCTGCTTTTGAATATGCTATCTAGGTTGGTCATAACTTTCTTTCCAAGGAGTAAGTGTCTTTTAATTTCATGGCTGCAATCACCATATGCAGTGATTTTGGAGCCCCCCAAAATAAAGTTTGACACTGCTTGGGCCACTATGTAGTACCAAATACTGAGCCAGAAATAAGTCAGATAAAGGTTCAATGAGATAAAGTCCACCAATTACAAGCACAGTACTGAGTACTAGGACTAGTATAGTACCTGGGCCAAATTATAGTATTAATTAGATTTTATCATTGCCATAAATTTTATGTATATTGTTTCTTCTCCATCCTTCAAATCTTGTCCTCTAAATTATATATTCTTCATTTCTTAACTGATATGTAACATTATGTACATTTAAGGTGTACATCATATTGATTTGATATATAATATGATTACCACTGTAGTGATATTAATATTTAGCAAGTCTGATGATTATAATAAATATTGTTGTCTATATTTACAATAATATGCATTCAGTCGCTAGGACTTATTTGCTCCTAGCTGCAAGTCTGTCCCCTTAAAACTCTCTCCTATTTCCCCACCCACCAGCCTGTGGTAATCACCATCTTGCTGTCTGTTTTTATAGGTTTGGCTTTCTTAGGTTACACATTTAACTGATATCATACAGTATTTGTTTTATATTGTCATCATCCACTCAGGTTTTTAAGCACATAGTAGATTTTCAATAGAAAGTTAGTTGTTTGTTGAAAGTATATAGCAAAATAACAAATATAGAACATATTATTTTTTTCTTCTAAAAGTAGATCAAAGAGCTTTTGAAATTGAATTACTTGAGTTTAAATTCCATTTAAACGCTTTTACTTTAGGATGTTGTGCTACAGTCATCAAGAACCTAGATGTCCGTCAGCAGATGAATGGATAAGAAAGCTGTGGTACATATACACAAAGGAGAATTTTTCAGCCATTAAAAAGAATTCATTTGAATCAGTTCTAATGAAGTGGATGGAACTGGAGCCAATTATACAGAGTGAAGTAAGCCAGAAAGAAAAACACCAATACAGTATACTAATGCATACATATGGAATTTAGAAAGATGGTAATGATAACCCTGTATGCAAGACAGCAAAAGAGACACAGATGTATAGAATAGGCTTTTGGACTCTGTGGGAGAGGGAGAGGGCGGGATGATTTGGGAGAATGGCACTGAAACATGTATAATATCATATAAGAAACAAATTTCCAGTCTAGGCTCGATGCAGGATACAGGATGCTTGGGGCTGGTGCACTGGGATAACCCAGATGGCGAGGGAGGTGGGAGGTGGGTTCAGGATTGAGAACACGTGTACACCCATGGTGAATTCATGTTGATGTATGGCAAAACCAATACAATATTGTAAAGTAAAAAACAAATAACAATAAAATATTTTTTTTTTAAAAAGAATGTACTCTTTTAGATATACTTGAGGTGTGGTTTCCAAAAAATATCAGCTCATTGGATTCAAATTCTCTCTCTCTCTTTTTTTTTTTTTTCCTTCTTTCTTTGGAGAATACTGCTGTACTAATCCAAGCTTACAGGGTCTTTAACAGTCCATCCATAATCTTTTTAGCAAAATCCATACCACTTCTTTTAGAGTTTGAGAAAAAATGAAGAATTGAATCTCTTAGGCATGCACCTAACCTCTTTGTTTATGTGTTTATGGATTGCACTGTTTGAAGGTGACAGTGCTATACCGTGAAGGATAACTCCGAGAAGAGTCAATTGCTCTGTGGGATGCAGGAACAGGCTTTTTATAGAGCCCTAGTTGATCCCTGTGTCTGCCCTTCGGCTTTTACCATTATTTTTCTTTATATTAGAGAATTTTTAACATGATGTGGCTTTACACAGGTTTATAAAGATCACACTCAGACACAAAGAAATAACTTTCCATGACTTTTGAATTTGGGAATGGTGGAAAGCTAATAGTGAATCAGTATGTTTTCTAAAAGTTTAAAATATAAAATATACTAAAAATATTAAATATAACCAAATCTCACATAAGAATATAAAACATTAACTATTTAAGCTTTATTATTTGCTAGGTACTTACGTCATGCACATTTTATCTTCTAGCAATCCTAAGATTTAAGAATAACACTTAAATCTATTTTCTATAAGAAAACCTGGGACTCAAATTGATTGTGTAATGAGCCTCATCATGTAGATACTATGTGATAAAAACTAGATCTGAATTCAATTCTGATTCCCACATCCAAATAATAAAATAATTACTAAATCCGTAATGTATTGATCATCTTCTTGGTTTTAAGCACACTGCTAGTTCATTACTCATAATGTTTCCCATGAAATTGCCTACTTTCCCAAGACCACATATTTGGAGTGGGTAGAGTCTTTCCTAATTCTTATTAGGCAAAAAAAGTTTTATTTTAATTTTTCTACAAGTCTTTTTTGAAATATAGTTGACCAATAGTATCATGTTTCCTTCAGGTATACTACATAGTTATTCAATCTGATACAAAATGACAAACATAATAAGTCTAGTAACCATTGTCACCATTAAAGTTATTACAATATTATGGACTATAGTTTTTGTGTGGTATACTACATCTGTGTGGATTATTTATTTTCTAACTAGAAGTTTGTGTTGTTTAATTCCCTTCACCTATTTTGCCCATCCTTAATACCGCCCACCCCTTTGGTAACCACTGTATGTTCTATAAATGAGTTTGGTTTTATTCATAATTTCCTTTTGATATTTCACATAAAAGTGAGATCATGTTTATATTTCTCTAATTTATTTCACTCGTAGCATGATACTCTATAGATCCATTCATATTCTCATAAAGAGCAAGGTTTCTTTTTATGGATGAATGGAATCATTTGTATACATGCTATATCACTTCAGCTGTGTCCAACTCTTTTTGACGCTGTGGCCTGTAGTCCACCAGGCTCCTCTGTCCATGATATTCTCCAGGCAAGAATACTGGAGTGAGTTACCTTGTCCTCTTCCAGAAGATCTTCTGAACTCAGGGATGAAATCTAAGTTTCTTGCCTCTCCTGCACTGGCAGGTAGGTTTTTAACCACTAGTGTCATCTGGGAAGTCCATATCTTCTTTATCCATTCATCTATTGATGGGATCTCAAGTTAATACTGCTAAAATGCACATTGATGTGGATGTGTATTGAATTACATATAGTATTCTTTTTTGTTCTCCTATTTCAGTTCAGTTCAGTCACTCAGGCATGTCTGACTCTTTGTGACCCCATGGACTACAGCACAGTAGGCCTCCATGTCCATCATCAACTCCTGGATCTTCATCAAACTCATGTCCACTGAGTCAGTGATGCCACCCAAGCGTCCCATCTTCTGTTCTCCCCTTCTCCTCCTGCCTTAAGTTTTTCCCAGCATCAGGGTCTTTTCTAATGAGACAGTTTTTCTCATAGGGGGTCATAGTATTGCAGTTTCAGATTCAGCATTGGTCCTTCCCATGAATATTCAGTACTGATTTCCTTTAGGGTTGACTGGTTTGATCTCCTTGCTGTCCAAGGGACTCTCAAGAGTCTTCTCTCACACCACAGTTCAAAAGCATCAATTCTTTGGCAGTCAGCTTTCTTTATGATCCAACTCTCATGCCCATACATGATTAATGAAAAAACAGTAGCATTGAATATACAGACCTTATTCAGCAGGGTAGCATCTCTGCATTTTAATGTGCTATCTAGGTTTGTTATAGCTTTTCTTCAAAGGAGCAAGCATCTTTTAATTTCATGGCTGCAGTCACCTTCTGCAGTGATTTTGGAGCTCAAGAAAATAAAGTCTCTCACTGTTTTCATTGTTTCCCCATGTATTTGCCATGAAGTGATGGGACCACATGCCATGATCTTTGCTTTTCGAATGTTGAGTTTTAAACAACTCTTGTCACTGTTCTCTTTCACTTTAATCAAGAGGCTTTTTCAGTCAGTCAGTCACTTCTGTCACTCAGTCGTGTCCAACTCTTTGCGACCCCGTGAATCACAGCACGCCAGGTCTCCCTGTCCATCACCAACTCCCGGAGTTCACTCAAACTTATGTCCATCAAGTCGGTGATGCCATCCAGCCATCTCATCCTCTGTCGTCCCCTTCTCTTCCTGCCCCCAATCCCTCCCAGCATCAGGGTCTTTTCCAATGAGTCAACTCTTCCCATGAGGTGGCCAAGGTATTGGAGTTTCAGCTTTAGCATCAGCCCTTCCAAAAAACACCCAGGACTGATCTCCTTTAGGATGGACTGGTTGGATCTCCTTGCAGTCCAAGGGACTCTCAAGGGTCTTCTCCAACACCACAGTTCAAAAGAACCAATTCTTCGGTGCTCAGCTTTCTTCACAGTGAGGAGGCCCTTAAGTTCCTCTTTATTTTCTGCTATAAGGGTGCAGTCATCTGCATATCTGAAGTTATTGTTATTTCTCCCGGCAATCTTGATTCCAGCTTGTGCTTCATCTGGTCTGGAATTTTGCATGATGTACTCTGTATATAAGTTAAATAAGCAGGGTGAAAAGATACTTCCTTGATGTACTCCTGTCCCAATTTGGAACCAGTCTGTCATTCCATGTCAAGTTCCAACTATTGCTTCTTGACCTGCATACAGATTTCTCAGGAGGCAGGTCAGGTGGTTTGGTATTCCCATCTCTTTCAGAATTTCCCACAGTTTGTTGTGATCCACACAGTCAAAGGCTTTAACATAGTCAATGAAGTAGAAGCAGATGTGTTTCTGGAATTCTTTTCCTTTTTCTTTGATCCAGCAGATGTTGGCAATTGATCTCTGGTTCCTCTGCCCTTTCTAAATCCAGATTGAACATCTGGAAGTACTCGGTTCAGGTACTGTTGAAGCCTGGCTTGGAGAATTTTGAGCATTACTTTGCTAGCATGTGAGATGAGTGCAGTTGTACAGTAGTTTCAACATTATTGGCATTGCTTTTCTTTGTAATTGGAATGAAAACTGAATGTTTCCAGTCCTATGGCCACTGCTGAGTTTTCCAATTTTGCTGGCAGATTGAATGCAGTGCATTAGCAGCATCATCTTTTAAGATTTGAAATAGCTCAACTGGAATTCCATCCCCTCAGAAGCTTTGTTTGTAGCAACGCTTCCTAAGGCCCACTTGACTTTTTATTTAAGGATGTTTGGCTCTAGGTGAGTGATCACACCATCGTGTTTATCTGGGTCATGAAGATCTTTTTTCTATAGTTCTTCTGTGTATTCTTGCCACCTCTTCTTAATATCTTCTGCTTCTGTTAGGTCCATATGATTTCTGCTCTTTATTGTGCCCATCTTTGCATGAAATGTTCTCTTGGTATCTCTAATTTTCTTGAAGAGATCTCTAGTGTCTCTCATTCTATTGTTTTATTTTATTTCTTTTCATTCAACACTTAAGAAGGCTTTCTTATCTTTTCAACACAGGAAGGCTTTCTTATCTCTTCTCTTATCTCTTAGAAGGCTATTCTTTGGAATTCTGCATTCAGGTGGGTATCTTCTTTTCTCCTTTGCTTTTCATTTCTCTTTTTTTCTTAGCTATTTGTAAACCCTCCTCAGACAGCCATTTTGCCTTTTTGCATTTCTTTTTCTTGGGGATGGTCTTGAGCACTGCCTCTGTACAGTTCTGTACAGAAGAAGTCCTCCTGTACTGCCTCCTTCCATAGTTCTTCAGGCACTCTGTCTATCAGATCTAATCCCTTGAATCTTTTTGTCACTTCCACTGTATAATCATGAGGGATTTGATTTATGTCATAGCTGAATGGTCTAGTGGTTTTCCCAATTTTTTTTCAATGTAAGTATGAATTGAACAATAACGGAATTCATGATCTGAGCCACGCTCAGCTCCTGGTCTTTTTTTTTTTTTTTTTTCTAACTGTATAGTGCTTCTCCATCTTTGGCTGCAAAGAATATAACCAATCTGCTTTTGATATTGACCATCTGGTGATGTCCACATATGGAGTCATCTCTTGTGTTGTTCAAACTGGATGTTTGCTATGATTAGTGGGTTCTCTGGGAAAAACTGTTGACCTTTGCCCTGCTTAATTTTGTATTCCAAGGCCAAATTTACCTGTTATCCCAGGTATCTCTTGACTTCATACTTTTGCATTCCAGTAATCTATGATGACTAGCACAGCTTTCTTTTGGTGTTAGTACTATATAGTTTTGTAGGTCATCATGGAACCATTCAACTTCCACTTCTTTGGTGTTAGTGGTTGGGGCACTAGTGGGTTTACTCTTTGTCAATTTTTTATGCTATGGTGGGGACATTTCCAATAGTTTATTTAATAATATATTTGATAACCAGCTTCCATATGTCATCTCTTCACACTCTCTCAGTTTACATTGGTTATTTCTCATACCTCTGAACTAAAGGGTTAGATTTCTAGGGATTCCATCATTAACTGTTATTCTTGTTTTGTTTTTCCAGGTAAATACCCAGAAGTGGATTGCTAGACTGAACGATTGTTCTATCTTTAATATTTTGAGGAACCTCTTCACTGCTTTCCATAGTGACTGTACCATTTTGCATCCCCATCAACAGAGAAGAAGTCTTCCCTCTTCTCCACATTCTCACCAGCACTTGCTATGCCCTGTATTTTTGATGCTAGCCATGCTGACATTTGTGAGGTTATATTTCATTTTAGTTTTGATTTGCATTTTCCTGATGATTAGTAATATTGAGCATCTGTCATGTGTCTGTTGGCCATCTGTCTGTTTTCTTTGGAAATGTGTCTATTAAGGTCCTCTATTCATTTTTAAATCAGTTTTTTTTTTTTTTTCTGAAATGCAGGTCTCCTGAGTCATATTTCATGTGCTTCCCAACTTATCTTTTTAATCATAGTTTTGAATTTGGGGAGACGGAAAGAATCACTTGCTTCTTGGCTTCAAAGAGCCAGACCATTAAAAACAATAAGACCCATATCTGACTCTCTTGGAAGCAAATGATGATTTCAATTATACTTTCAGCAACTAAGGTGAAATCACTAACCAAGTAACAAGGTGCCCTGCCTCTGCCCCTGTCCCTTACAGACTGGTGCCAAGTTTGTTTTTGCAGGGGAGACTCTCTTTCATGATCTCAACAAGATTGAATACTCACAATACCACAGACCACTGAATAGCCATTAGTTCAGTTCAGTCGCTCAGTCGTGTCCGATTCTTTGCAACCCCATGAATCGCAGCACACCAGGCCTCCCTGTCCATCACCATCTCCCGGAGTTCACTCAGACTCACATTCATCGAGTCCGTGATGCCATCCAGCCATCTCATCCTCTATCATCCCCTTCTCCTCCTGCCCTCAATCCTTCCCAGAATCAGAGTCTTTTCCAACAAGTCAACTCTTCGCATGAGGTGGCCAAAGTACTGGAGTTTCAGCTTTAGCATCATTCCTTCCAAAGAAATCCCAGGGTTGATCTCTTTCAGAATGGACTGGTTGGATCTCCTTGCAGTCCAAAGGACTCTCAAGAGTCTTCTCCAATACCACAGTTCAAAAGCATCAATTCTTCAGTGCTTATCCTTCTTCACAGTCCAACTCTCACATCCCTGTACATTTGGAAAGGCACTTACTCTCTTTAAACATTGGCTTCCTCATTTTGAGCAATAAACCTACCTCACAATATTTGAGTAGAAATGAGATAAACCTGTNTGCTTATCCTTCTTCACAGTCCAACTCTCACATCCCTGTACATTTGGAAAGGCACTTACTCTCTTTAAACATTGGCTTCCTCATTTTGAGCAATAAACCTACCTCACAATATTTGAGTAGAAATGAGATAAACCTGTAAGGTTTAATTTAAATTAAACCTGTAAGGTTTAATTTAGCTCATATCAGAACATCATTACCAATAACAGATGATTTCCTAGGACCATATTTTTACATCTGGAAAGTTATTAATAGTAATGGCATATGTGCTATGATTTGGGTTCTTCTGGTAGTTCAGGTGGAAAAGAATCTGCTTGCAGTGCAGGAGACCTGGGTTTAATCTCTGTTTTGGGAAGATCCCCTAGGGAAGGGAATGGCAACCTACTCCAGTATTCTTGCCTGGAGAATTCTGTGAACAGAGGAACCTGACAGGCTACATATAGCCCATGGGGTTGCAAAATGTCAGACACAATTGAGCGACTGAGCACATTTGTCAATCCTTTAAAAAAAAAAATAACCATATGAAGCACAAGTAATGGAATTTTTTGATGAATTAAACCACATTAAATAAAGGATAGCTGTGCTGTGTGTGTGGTATCTAACAATAATACAAAGAATGAAAATGCAAGCTGCAATCTTGAAGAAAAAAAGTGCATCACATAAAACTTTCAGTTGAAAACAACCACCAATTTCTATAAATCAATAATATTAAAACAACAAAATTAAAGAGAGAAATGAGCAAAGGACTGTACAAGAATATTATGTTAAGGGAGACTAGAAGTAAAATAAACACCTGGAACAGTCTCCAGTCATTTATTACTCAGGAAAAGGCAAATTAAAATGCCTCCTGGGGAAGAATATTATTTTCTGACATTTTGATGTCAAGCTTCACCAAGTGATTAGCATTGACTAACAGAATATGAGCAAAATGGTCTTGTATTATTTCTAAATAGAAGTTTTAAGTGCTGGCATGCTGAATATATGTGTGTGTGTGTGTGTGTGTGTGTGTGTGTGAAAGTGAAAGTTGCTCAGTTGTGTCAAACTCTGTGCAACCCCATGGACTATACAGTCCATGGAATTCTCCAGGCCAGACTACTGGAGTGAGTAGCCTTTCCTTTCTCCAGGGCATCTTCCTGACCCAGGGATTGAACCCAGTTCTCCCTCATTGCAGGCAAATTCTTTACCAAATGAACTATTTTATATATGTATATACAGACACACACACACATATGTATGTATAGTATCCAATAAGAGACTGGCGTTTTTTCAAATAGAGGCTAATCCTACTCCATTAGTCAGGGACTTGGAGGAAAGGTGATTTGTAGTAGAGTCATAGTTAACCTCAGGTGGACATACAGTGTTAGAACTAAAGGAAGTCAAAAGACTTTGGGTGTAAATTGTTGAGATTTGGGTGTTATTACATTAGCATAATTTAACCCTCACTGACTGGCTTCATATACCAGATGAACATGTAGACATACATGCAGTAAACATTTATTATACACCTAGTAAAACATTTATGAAATGTTTCTAGAAAGACAGTTAATAATGGCACAAAATAAATTGGCCNTATTCTCTGTGCCCGTGTGCCGAAGTGCCTGGGGGGGAGCGGAGCCTCCCAGGGGAAGGGGGGCTCCACGTGGAGAGGGCGCTCAGAGGGGAGAGGGCGCTCAGAGGGAAGAGCGTGCTCAGAGGATAGCGAAGCCACCGGGCAGAGGGTGCACAGAGAAGAGTGTCTGACTCCTGGCTTTGGTGCCTGGGGGTGCCAAGATCCTAGGAGGGCGGTAATATTAGGGTTAGAATTAGGGTTAGGGTTAGGAAGATAGGGAAGGGGGAGACTTCACAGGGCAGGGGGACCTCCCATGGAACGGGTGCGTNTGCACAGAGAAGAGTGTCTGACTCCTGGCTTTGGTGCCTGGGGGTGCCAAGATCCTAGGAGGGCGGTAATATTAGGGTTAGAATTAGGGTTAGGGTTAGGAAGATAGGGAAGGGGGAGACTTCACAGGGCAGGGGGACCTCCCATGGAACGGGTGCGTCTCAGGGAAGAGGGCCTCCCAGGGAGCGGGTGCGTCCCAGGGAAGAGGGCCTCCCAGGGAGCAGGTGCGTCCCAGGGAAGAGGGCCTCCCATGAAACGGGTGACTCCCAGGGGAAGGGAGCCTGACCGGGGTAGGAGGCCTCCCCTGGGAAGGTGTCCTGACATTGGAGTGGAGCCACCGAGGAGAGGGTGCCTCTCTGGGAGGCAGAGCCAGATCAGAGAGGGTGCCTGATAGGGGAGACGAGCCACCAAGGAGAGGGTACCTGACCGGGGAGTGGAGCCACGGAGGAGAGAGTGGCTGACCGCGGAGTGGAGCGAGCTCGGGGAGGGTGTCTGACCAGGGAGAGAGTGCCTGCTGACTGGGACGCACCTCGGAGAGGGGTCTCAGCGGGCAAGGGGGCCTCACCGGGCAGGCGGGCCAGGGAGGAGAGTGCTTCTCACTGAGGAGCGCAGCCAGCCGCCAGAGGGCGCCATCCCACTCTTGAATAAACGCAGTCCACAGGCATTCCCTGTCCCCATCTGTATTCTCTGTGCCCCTGTGCAGTATGCCGAAGTGCCTGGGTGGGAGCGGAGCCTACCAGGGGAGGGGGTGCTCCACGGCGAGAGGGCACTCAGAGGGGAGAGTGAGCTCAGAGGGGAGAGTGTGCTCAGAGGGGCGCGAAGGCACCGGGCAGAGGGTGCACAGAGGAGAGTGTCTGATTCCTGTTTCTGGGCTCGAGACGGAGAGACTGGCCGGCACCTGAGTGGTGCCCTGTGCCTAGGCGGGCGGTACTATTAGGATTAGGGTTAGGCTTAGGGAGATTGGGGCGGTGGGGACTTCACAGGGTAGGGGGATTTCCCAGGGAACGGGTGCCTCCCATGGAAGAGGCCTCCCAGGGAATGGGTTCGTCCCAGGGAAGAGGGCCTCCCAGGGAACGGGTGGGTCTAAGGGAAGAGGGCATCCCAGGAAACAGGTGTCTCCCAGGTAAGAGGGCTTCCCAGGGAACGTGTGACTCCCAGGGTAAAGGGGCCTGACTTGGAAAGGGGGCCTGATCCGGCAAGGGGGCCTGATCCGGGAAGGGGGCCTGATCAGGGTGGAGCCAACGAGGAGAAGGTGCCTCTTTGGGANGAGGCCTGGCGTGCTGCAGTTCATGGGGTTGCAAAGAGTTGGACATGACTGAGCAACTGAACTGAACTGAGTGATTGTAATGGATGATGTTGTGGGTGCTTCTAAAATCTCCCTTCCTGACCAAAGTGGAGACAAACTGATAATAAAGACTCTGGCAACACTCGCCACAAAATATCAAATGCTATTAGTTCAGTTAAGAGCTAAAGAAAACCCTAGTAGAAGACTGGTGAAGTGAACATGTGAAGGAAGAGGAACTGCTAATCTAGCATGTGGTAAAATAGGCCACAGAGACCAGATAAAATCAGAAGCTAAACAAATGAATATCTAGCATGAAGCAGTTGGGCCAGTGTCTGCTAGAATGCTTCTTGGGGAAAAATATATAGGGCAGGCTAATTAAGATAATAAGTTATAAATATGCAAAATTAGAAATGAAAATAAAGAAAAAAAGCAATAGAAGAAACTGTATGACTAGTTTAATCAAATCTATGCAAATTAAGAGGAAAACATGAGTAAAAGGTAAATTACAAGATTAATAGAAGGAAAAAGAAATATAGGCATATCTATTACACTAAATAAGTTGGACAGTTTTCAAGAAAAGAAAGTGAAGTCGCTCAGTCATGTCCGACTCTTTGTGATCCCACGGACTGTAGCCCACCAGGTTCCTCCATCCATGGGATTTTCCAAGGAAGGATACTGGAATGGGTTGCCATTTCCTTCTCCAGGGGATCTTCCTGACCCAGGGATTGAACCCAGGTCTCCCACATCGCAGGCAGATGCTTTAACCTCTGAGCCACCAGGGAAAAGTATTCTAAAAGAAAGACTAAAGTCAAGTTGTGTAATTGAATTAGTCTTTCAAACTTCTAAAGAAATATAACCAGTTAAGGTTCTTAAAAAATTTGGAGTCTAAATTAGCACATAGTAAAACAACACACAGCAAATAAGTAAAATAGCTTAATACTTAAGTACAAAATGATGAGCAAATGAATTAAAAAACTAGAGTTTGAATATATATTCATATGCATGTTTAATACAAAAGTAGATTTGCTAAGCATGGCTAAAAGATGGGATATTCAATAAATCAGTTAACTTCTCATTTAAAATAAAATTTTTGGATCTCTACCTCAAGGTTTATACAAAATAAATTCTAGTTGAATAAAATATTTCAATTAAAATTTAAAGCATTACTAGCAATAAAAGAAAACGTATAAGAAAATAGGAGGATTACAAACAAGTCATATATTCCAAAATCCTAAAAGAAAACATTTTGATATGTTAAACATAAAAAAGTTAAAAATATTTCTTTATAGAAAAAATGAATTACAAAAACAAAGTCAAGCGATAAACAATAACTTGAGTTTTTTTTTACCACACTGAGAACATGCAATGGAATGAATTCTTTCTTAAGTAGAAAACTTGCATGCCAATTCATAAAATAATGATAACCCAATAGCAAGATATGCTGTGCAAAGTATAGAACCAGACAATAACAAAAAAGTGAGAAAGTGTTTGTACCTGAAAATAAATGTTCCAGATCACTCACTAAAAATAATAGAACAAAGTCAAGCCAAATTAAAATAATGATAAACACAGATTTATAGACAGTAGTTTCAATAACACATAATATTGATCATGATGAAAGGAGCTAGGCATTCTTATTTATTTCTGATTATATGTAAAATGGTGCTGCCTTTCATTTTGGTAATATCTATTAACATTTTTGAAAATACTAGAGGTCAAATGCATGGAAAATAAATTTACATAATAGAATATAATACAACTGTGAAAAAGAATGAGTGAAGTCTTTATGTGTTGTTATGGAGTCATGTCAAAAATGTTTTATTTTGAGAGAAGAAATAAGTAGAATAATAGGTAAAATTCTGATTTTATCACTATTTATTGTAGAATGTATATCAGCAGTTCACTTGGGCAAACAACTGATAGTACCACCAATGAACATGATCAGAAAACTCATAATTGGAAAGGATGCAGGAAAATCAAAGCGAAGCTGGCAAATATTCATTATCTCCAGTAACAGGTGTTCTCCCTGAAAAAGGAAGCTACTAAGTCAGCAATGAGGGAAAAGTTACTCAGTTGTTATTTTGAGCCTTTCATACAATGAAAATTGTGTACCATGGATATTTATTTCTGTATTACTCATGATTTGGGGGTAAAACCCACAGAAATAAAATATGATGTCTTTAATTCAAAATACAAATTAATTAACTGAAGGCTGGAAGAATCATCTTGGAGGCTGATAAACAGCAAAAATCAGCTACAGAAAGGCAAGAAGTAGAAAACCCAACAACTAACCGCCTTTAGCCAAATAGTTCCAGAGAGAATGGCACTTTTGTTGTGCACACTTCTACAATGAATGGGCACCAATACTGGACAAGTTGATAAAAAATTACCTAACTACCCTCTCCAAATCTCTCACTTTTGTACCACAGGCTGCAGGAACAAAGCCTCAGATAGAGACAGTGATTGAATGAAGCTACTCCAGCTTGACTGCTATGGGACCTGGGGAGAAAGGACCTTGTCCTTTTGCATCCATAGCTGGATACGGACCCTGCAGACTCCCAATATTACATACAACAGGAGATCCCACTACAATAAAATTAGGATTATATGCCAAGGGAAAAAAAAATCAATAGCTATAGTTATTTTTCTCAAGTGAGAAATAAAACCCTTATAAAAATCACTTTGACAATTAATGGAACACCATTCAGTTTTCTGCAAAATGGTCTAGCAAGTTAGCTTCGTGGACATCTGTATTCCTGAGCTATTTTTAAAATATCTAGACACCAGGAAACACATTGATATAGTCAGCGGACAAATACAGCCAAGGCATTTTACCCAATGCTCTTCACTGTGCTAATTTCTTTGTCCCACAGAGATAATGTTTTGGAATAATGTCTGGTGTGATTCTTACTCTTTTTAGTTTCACACTGTTCTGATTGTTTAAAAAATCTTTTTAAGCAATAGAAGGTACAATATTTCCTTAATCTTCTTTAGCTTCGTGTATGTTACTTGTTTGAGAGAATTATCCTCACCCCTCAGTGCATGTTTGCTGAATTTGTATGTGTGTTAATTCACTAAGCCATTGCTTCTCCTATGATTCCCTGTGGAGCAAATTTCCTTTTTCTGGGAATGTCAGCCTTCTGATCTCCTGGGGGCTTGCATTTCCGAGTAGAAAAATGGCTACATAAAGCAGACCTTGCTGTTTCTTTTAAGTGTATGTTTCTCCACTTGAAAGCCAATATATTGGATTCTAATATTTCCCAGTTCTTGTCCCAAGGCAAGATTCTCAGAATTGCATTTTGATTGTTCCATTCTCTTGGCCAAACAAATGCAGAGCTAGGACCCATGCAGGGAGAGCTGAAGCTACCTCTGAGTCCTCTTCCCTTCTGGGATTAGTTGCAAGGTTTCCGAGTGTCAGATGCTTGCATGTTCAGTCATGTCCATATCTGACTCTTTGTGACCCCACAGACTGTAGCCTGCCAGGCTCTTCTATCCATGGGATTTTCCTGGCAAGAATAGTGAATTGGATTGCCATGCCTACTCCAGGGCATCTTCCCAAGCCAGGGCTCAAACCTGTGTCTCTTATGTCTCCTGCATTGGCAGGTGGGTTCTTTACCACCAGCACTACTTGGGAAGCCCTGTGTGGCATATGGGATAAAGTAAAAGCAGACTGTGATTAAGCAGTGAGAAGTGGTGGGGGGTTGTGGGTCATCCACCAAGGAGACACAGGAAAGACCATATTACTCACCAAGAACATGCAAATTTGCTGGTGGATGGATTTTAGGGGCTAACTTGGCAGTAATACTTTTCATATCATGATAAAAGTAAAAATAAATAGTGTGACGTCAACCTCAAAATGTAGAAACTGAAGCCTTGTGTGCAAGCTTTGCAAAAACTATTCTGACTTCCCTCCCCCAACTTACCTCTTCCATCCTTGACTGCCTCCCATTGGATGAGAAGGACATTACTTGGGGCAATAACAACTGAGCAGATGTTTGATTTTAATGTAAAATTAATATGTAGTGCAATTTATTGTGTTTTCTTCCACCCTGGATTAGGTAGAAAAGCTGGAATATTGTGTATTGGGCAAATCCACATGTCCCATGCCTTTCTTTTTTCTTTCATTAGTTTTTCCATTCCACTAATTTTCCTAATACAGTTTAGTTATATTATTGAATTTTCCATCTTAAACATATTCTTTTAGACTTATGAGTTACAGTTATGTTAATGTCTATGTCCAATAGTGTCAAAGGCTACATTTACAACAGATTTTTTTATTGCCTGTTGTTTTGATTTTTTTTTTTTTCCTGTTGGATTTGGCTACTTGTTTCTGTCTCCAGTCACGCTGGGTAATTTCACCGAAGCTTCATACTAGAGAAGGGACATTTCTAGAGACACATAATGATGTATTTACCCACAGAGGATCCAACTTTCTCTGATAGAAAGTGGCACTGCAGGGCAGAGCTCCTTGACTCAGTCAGAGACTGAGATGATTTTTGGATGAATTCCCGTGTTGGGGTAACCTCAACAATTTTCATGCCATAGCTAAAATTCTAGGGTTTACAACAGGGCTTCCCCAAACCCAGTGAGAAAATGGAGTTCTGCTAATTTTTTTTTTTTTTTAGCCTCTGTCTGTCAGTTTCTGACAATTTGGTTTCTTGTTCTTGTACTCAAAGCTATTTAGAAACTAGTAAGCAACTTTCAGGTATCTACTTTTCCCTAGCATCTTGGCTCCTAAAGCCTTGATTGTCTTAGGAGCCAAGAAATCCAGATTTTCCCATTCCAGCCACATGGCTGCCATGCCTCTGCTTTCTGGTAGATCTATCATCCTNTATTTAGAAACTAGTAAGCAACTTTCAGGTATCTACTTTTCCCTAGCATCTTGGCTCCTAAAGCCTTGATTGTCTTAGGAGCCAAGAAATCCAGATTTTCCCATTCCAGCCACATGGCTGCCATGCCTCTGCTTTCTGGTAGATCTATCATCCTGTAGTTTAAAGAACAGCAAATATCTCTAGAGAAAAATGTGTAGAATGAGGGGCTCCCCTCTATGTGTTTCACTTCTCGCCAGCATCGTGGATACTCTAATCCTGCTTTTTGGCCTTCATTTACTTCTCTCCCTTTTCATTTGGATTTTATTCAACTTTTAAAGTTGTTGTCAGTGGAAGAATGTCCAGTAAAGTATGCTTTTTCATTAACAAAGTGGAAACCTCTATTCTTCACCTTCTTTGTTTTACCTTGCTTTCTTCTCATTGGGGTGGTGAGAATGTAGAATCCAGTTGGCACTGGTGACCTCTATGAATCTTTCCGTCAGGTTTCCTCTCTCTCTCTCTCTCTCTCTCTCTCTCTCTCTCTCTCTCTCTCTCTCTCTCACTATACCTGAGGTGGCTGGTCTCAAGACCTCTCTGAAGAATTTGAATGAGGTTTAGTCTTTCCTGGTGGCTCAGCACAAAAAGAATTCACCTACAATGCAGAAGAGTGAGGTTTGATCCCTGCATTGGGAAGATCCCTTAGAGAAGGAAATGGCTACCGACTCCAGTATCTTGCCAGGAGAATCCGATGGACAGAGGACCCTGGCAGGACAGAGGAATCCTCAGGGGTCCATAGGAGTCCCTAGGGTCACAAACAGTTGGACATAACTGAGCAGCTAAGCATATAGGCTAAAGAAAGATTTAGTAACAGAAAGTTAGATCTCTCAACCGAAGCCATCCACACTAGATGCGTCTGATCCCAAGACTCTGCATTGAAGTACACAGTGCTTGTAACAACAGGAAAAATTCATCCTGTGAGCCTAAATCTGCAATTATTTCTTAATAGTAGTTCTCTCAGAATAAATGAGCTAAGAAATCAACTAGAACACAATCACTATTAGGTTCTTAGCTGAAACAACTATCAAAATTTACTCAAAACTTTAGCTGCAATCTTTAATAACATATTTTTCCTGTTTTCTGCATGCTGAAATTTTTTTCCTTTATTTTATGGAATTTCTGGGATAATCCTATATACTGTTTAAGTATATTTTAGCTACAAGGGTGTAAATTTCAGAAAATATGAGCTACACAAATTCAGTCAACAAGGTTTGTGCTTCAATTCCAAGCTTGATTCCAATGTTGTGTGATGTCAGCCATAACAATATTTGCCAACATGTTTAGCAAATAGTAATATGAATGTTCTATGAGGTATTCCTTACATGACCACAGGAAAAATCATAGCCTTGACTAGACAGACCTTAGTCGGCAAAGTAATGTCTCTGCTTTTGAATATGCTATCTAGGTTGGTCATAACTTTTCTTCCAAGGACTAAGCGTCTTCTAATTTCATGGCTGCAGCCACCATCTGCAGTGATTTTGGAGCCCANTTTTTTTTTTTTTAATTCATTTTATTTATTTATTTTTTGAGTGCTTGCCACATGACTTGTGGGATCTAGCTTTGTGACCGGGGTCGACCTTTGGCCCCCTGCAGTGGAAGTGTGGAGTCCTAACCACTGCACCACCATGGAATGCCCTGTGTTTCTTAGCTTTGAATAATACTTACTTGCATAGACATATCTTATCCCTCTTATCTTCTCCTGTTAGATTGTAATTTCTTTGAAGACAGAGACTGTGTCTTCTACATCATACCCTCCGGAGTACTTAGTATGGGGTGAGGAACATAGGAGGTGTCCCAAACATGTTTTCTAAGTGATTAATGAGTGAATGAATGACATGACTTTTCTTTTTGAGCAAAGAGAAACACTGATGAAGATTAACAGATTTTGGCAAGAGAGGTCTCTTCCCTGTTTACCACTCTTCCAGTTCCCTGAAGAGAAGGGACAGAAAAGGGAGAGAAAGCAGTGGGTGATCCAGAGATAAGCTGTGTCTGTCTTTGCAAGATGCTGACTCCACTTGCCTTGTGAGCCTAACAGGAAATTTGGGAGTGTTTCTGGACTTGGACAGTGATTTTTTTGCTCGTGTGATGCAGATTGAACCCTATTTTTACATTTCCTTTTCATTTCAGTTGGAATCAGACATAAGGAGTCAAATGTGTGTTTTCAGCCCAACATCCTTCCCTGAGATGCCTTCTCTGACCCCCGTTTGTTAGGCTGGCAAGAAAGTTTATTAGGATTTTTTTATCACATCTTAAGGAAAAACCAAAATGAACTTTTTGGCCAACCCAATGCAGTGGCAAGCTGTCCCCCTTGGACCTCACACCCTCTACATGTATCCTCTGCTTTCTTTTTTCTTGGTTGAACATATCATCATCTGACATACTACAGGTTTTCTTATTTTGTTAGTTTACTCTTCATCTCCTTATATCAGTCAGGAGGCAGAAAGCATTTAGGTTATTGAAACAGGAAAAATGTAACATAAAGAGTTGTTGACTAGTAGAAGGTGGTTAATTACTGCTGCTGCTGCTAAGTCGCTTCAGTTGTGTCCAACTCTGTGCGACCCCATAGACGGCAGCCCACCAGGCTCCCCTGTCCCTGGGATTCTCCAGGCAAGAACACTGGAGTGGGTTGCCATTTCCTTTTCCAATGCACGAAAGTGAAAAGTGAAAGTGAAGTTGCTCAGTCGTGTCCAACTCTTAGCGACCCCATGGACTGCAGCCCACCAGGCTCCTCCATTCATGGCATTTTCCAAGCAAGAGTACCGGAGTGGAGTGCCATCACCTTCTCCAGTTAACTGCTAAAAGAGGTAAAAGATGAGGTTTCACAAAGGAGTGCAGAAGAAACAGATGAGAAAAGCAGCTAGTTGCTCTGGGCTGGGTGGGGAGTAGATGTGAAGGAACTGAGGACCCAGGGGGACAGCGCCCAGCCCACTTTCTGTTCTTACCCCCGGGCTATGGTTCAGGCCTCTTTCAGGAGTGTGTGACTACCCCAGACTGGCTACATAATACAGTGCGCGTGTGCTAAGTTACTTCAGTCATGTTCGACTCTTCGCGACCCTGTTGACTGTAGTCTGCCAGTTTCCTCTGTCCATGGGCTTCTCCAGGCAAAAATCTTGGAATGGGGTGCTGTGCCCTCCTCCAGGGGATCTTCCCGACCCAGGGACCGAACCCACACCTCTTCTGTTTCATGCCCTTGGCAGGCGGGATTCTTTACCACTAGCGCTGCCTGGGAAGTCCTCACATAATACACAGACTCAGTGCAAAACAAAAATGCAAGGCTTCTTGTTCCACAGTTATTAAGCATTTCAAGACAGTGGCAGCATAACGTGACATCAGTCAATGCAGGGCTTATCTGATTGTTAGGTCCCATGGCTGACGGTGTAATTGTGACTGCAGGCTTGAGTAGCTTGCTGGCGGCAAAGAAATTTGGCAGAGGGGGCAGGCTGGCTGCGATCTGTGGAAGCTGCTGTTAAGGATGGTGGAGAGCATGCCCACCTCACTTTAGGCCCTGCCCAGGGCCACTCTGGAAGGACCCTCCCTGCAAAGTGCCGTCCAGCACAGAGACAGCAAAGCGGTCAAAGTCAAGGGGGACACAGGAGAAAGAGAAGCCGGGCAGTGGGCATCCCAGCCTCGCCAAGCCATTTAGAGCTGCCGACTCTGACCCCGAGGTCCCTAAGAACACACCTAGTCCTGGGAGCATCACAGGATGAAATTCCAGGTCAGGAGGAACCCAGCAGACCTGTCCTGGGGCCGGGGTCTCTAACTCCTCTGCTCTGGGGACCCCTCAACACACCCACTGCCTAGTCCTTCTTCTGGCTTTGCTAACCCCTCTGTCAGGCCCAGGTTACGCACATATTCCATTTATTAGGAATAAATTAAATCTGCAGTCAATAATTCATTTTCCAAAAATTAATTTGGGAACAGCAATACCCAGCTCCCCAAGTGAAATCAAGTAGGCATCGAAGCCTGGGCAACCCCAAGCCATTATTCCGCGTCCTTCCTGAGTTTCTCATTTTCCGCCAGTAAAAATTTACAATTTCCATGAAGAGCTGCCATGCACTTTAATGTTTTAATCAAAATAAAATGTCTGGAGACGTGGCGTTCAATCTCCTCTTCTGATTCAGTCCCACCTGGGGACCCTCTGACACTTGTTTTCGGACTCTGCCTGCAGGGTTCACATCCATGCTCTGAGGATGCCAGCAAGGGGTCCGGGGGGGCAGGGGAGCCTGGCAAGGGATACTCTATGGGCAGTGCAATGCAGTCAGGCCAGCGAGGCCCCAGGGACCCTGAGTGGGCAGCGTGGGCCGTCAGGCCAGCGAGGCCCCAGGGACCCTGAGTGGGCAGCGTGGGCCGTCAGGCCAGCGTGGCTCAGCACTCAGTGCCAGAGGCACTACAGCCCTCCAGCTGCAAATAAAAGAACCAGGCCGGCCTGGAGGGGCCAAGGGCCATTCTGGGCCATCATGGGCCCTCAGGCCTCCAGCAGGTAGGACTAGCATTAGACCAGCTGCCCCACATAAGCACAGAGTCATCACCTGGCCTGCAGGGACCCACAGCTCTGTCTTACCGTGCCATCAGGCCCCAGGGGGTGATGGAGGGCTTCCTGCTGCAATCCCCTTCCTGGTGTTCTGGACCCAAACTGTTATGGGGATCTCTCTCTTAAACACAGCACTTCCAGCTAAACTGACATTCATCATTCACTGACACCTTTGCTACCAGCTCCACCTCCATCACATCCACCACCACCACCATCATCACCATCACCACCACCAGCATCACCACCACCAGCATCATCACCATCACCATAACTACTATCACCATCATCACCACAACCATCATCATCACCGCCATCACCACCATCATCATCATCACCACCACCACCACCACAACTATCACCATCACTACTATCACCATTATCACCACAACCATCATCATCACCACCATCATCACTATCACCACCACCATCACCACCACCACCATCATCACCGCCATCACCACCATCACCATCATGATCATCACCACCACCATCACCACCATCACCACCATGACAGCTTCTATTTCCATCTTCACTGTAACTCCTAACATTTTTGCAGCCCTACTGTGTACAAGGCCCTGCATTAATTATCCTCACAGATGGCATTTAATTTAATTCTTCCTTCTACCTTCTGCACTATAAATATCCACATTTTATGGTAAAGAAACCAAAGAAGAGACAGTTAAAGAGACCTTCCTAGGATCATTCAGCTTTTCCATGGTAAAGCTTAATCCTGAGCCCCAGACCTCTGACTCTAGGACCATGGTGTCTGTCCCCTAAACCGCTCAGAAGGGCCTGACACAGGGCCCTGCCACTGTCCTGTGCTAACCAGTTCCATTCTCCTCGTCTCAGCCTGGTGTCTCTTCTCTAGCACCAGACCATGATTTCCGGGAACGCTAGAAGGCCACTTTTCACTCCCCTTTGGCCTGGACTCCCAGCCAGGTCCTTCTCTTGGGCATCCCTCAACTCTTGCTTGTGTTGCTGGGTCCTGGAACTGAGTTAGAGCTGTTCTGGTCCTCTGGACAGTGGCCAGTTTCCCTGCAGGGAGACTGGAACCAGCAGAGCTAGTTCTAAACACCACCTGGCCTCGTGCCTCTCCTCCTTGGAGCCTCCTGAGTCCCCCTGAGCATGCCATGCACATTTGACTATCACTCAACACGGTTCCTGGGGAGTGACCTATGGCCAGAGACTCAGCAGAGTCTCAGGGTCAGGAAGGGGTCAGGGAGAAAGAAGGGAGTGCCTGGGATGCTGACACAGGCAGATGCCCACCAGGGAGTCAAGGCGCCCAGGGGAGAGAGCCTGCTCCCCACTAAGGCCCACAGGGAAGGGGATCCCGGGAGAAGAGCCCCAATGGGCACACAGGACAGGTCCTGGTGGAGCCTCCTCCGTGCCTAGCTGGCCTGTCTCTCTCTCTCTCTGCCCCATCTGCTCATCTACGGACCCACAGACACAGAAGCAGAAGAGAAGCTTGGGAGACGGTTACCCCCACCCCAACCTGCCACAGTCCATCAGCAAAATGAGACATTTTGTAAGGAAATCAGCCTACATGCAAACTGACACAGAGATCCACAGTAACTGTTGACATGCGGATGAATTAAAGTCCACTCTTGGAGGAGAGCCTGCGTGCACACGGTGTTTCAAGTGTCCATCAGTCCAACATCCCCAGGTGCTCTGGGAAAGCCCCCTCCCCTTTCTGCTCAGGGCCTCAGTGAGATCCTCCCGGATTCTGAAGTTAGAGACTGGAGGGCAGGGGCTCTCCACTGCAGAAACAGAGCCCCAGGCCTGGAGGGGAGGGGAGGGCTCCACGGACCAACTTCCGTGTTTCAGAGAGCACGACCCTCGCCCAGGAAGATCTTGGGGTGATGCGGCTGAGGTGAAATAAAGCAGCTCGGTGAAGTGACGGTGGTGAGTTCCCATAAAGAGAAATTAAGGAAACAATCCCATTTCAGTCACATCAAAAAGAATAAAATACCTAAGAATAAGCCTACGTAAATGAGGTAATGGAGGAGGAAATGGCAACCTACTCCAGTATCCTTGCCTGAAAAATCCCATGGACAGAGGAACCTGGCAGGCTACAGTCCGAAGGGTCGTAAAGAGTCAGACATGACTGACTGAGCGCTGAGCAGTGAGGTAAAGAACCTGTACTCAGAAGCTATAAGACGGATGCGAGGAACTGCAGGCAACAGAGACACAGAAAGATACACCACGGCCTTTGACTGGCGGAACTAGCATTGTTAAAGTTATTATAATAACCCAGGAAAGTCTATAGATTGACTGCATTCCCTGTCAAAATACCAATTTTTTAAGAATTAGAACAAATAATTTTAAAATTTGTATGGAAAAAAATAAAAAATAAAATTTGTATGGAAACACAAAAGACCCCAAATAGCTCAGACAACTTGAAGAAAGAACAGAGCTGGAGGAATCAAGCTTCCTGATTTCAGACTATTTCAGATTACAGACTGATTCCAGTCTGATCTCAGACTACAAAGCCACAGTAATTGAAACGGCATGGTAGGCATGGTACGGGCACAAAAACAGACATATAAATCAGTGGAACATGACAGACAGCCCAGAAATAAACTCACACACTTTTGATCAACTGGTCTAAAACAAAGGAGGCAAGAATATATAATGGGGAAAATACAGTCTTTTCAATAAGTGCTGCTGGGAAAATTGAACAGCTATATGTAAAAGAATGAGGTTAGAACATTCTTAACACTACGTACAAAAATAAACTCAAAATGGATTAAAGACTCAAACGTAAATCTTACCACTATGGAACTTGGAGAGGAAAACATATGCAGGACACTGACATAAAATGCAGCAATAGTTTTTTTTTTTTTTTAATCTGTCGCCTAAGTTAAAGTAAATAGTAGCAAAAATAAACAAATTGGACCTAATTAAACTTAAAAGCTTGCACAGCAAAAGAAACCATCAATAAACAAAAAGACAATCTATGGGCTGGGAGAAAATATTTGTAAATGACATGACTGGTAAGGGCTTAATATTCAAAATATATGTAACAGCTCATATGACTCAACATCACAGAAAGAACTTGGATCAAAAATGAAGAGAAGGCCTGAATAGACATTTTTCCAAAGAAGACACAGAGATGGCCAGCAGGCAGGTAGAAAGATGCCGGTTCAGATCACAACCTTTAGTGCCTAATTTAAACTGGAAAAGGAGCTAGGATTTTGATGCAGTTTATTTTACAGGCAAAGCCCTTTAAGACAAAGATCCACGGTGTGGGCAAGTTCAGCATGATGGGAGACCCCCGGGTGGTGGGATGTGGCAGGGCCCAGGACTCGGGCCTACGCTTGCTAAAGCCTCACCAATTGCCATGACGTGTTACACCCTGAGACACACTGACACCTTCATCTACCTCCCTGACCCGGGAAGGCACGCCAGGCGGCAGCCCAAGTCTCAGCCAACGGCGGGAGCTTGCAAGAAAGACGATGCATGACTTCCTTCATGCACGCAGCCTACGCTACAACACTCAGCGCTTCCAACTGCTCAGCCACAGGGCAGGGATTACACAGTCTGAGGAAGATGTCTCTGGACGTGGACTCGGGCCTGAGGGTGGGCCCAGCTTCAGGAAGGGCCAGGTCACCTGGCCACTCAGCCGCTGCTACCGCCTGGACGCCCAGTGGCGGGCAGCACCCATTCCTCTGAGAGGATTACGCCAGAACTATAAACCATCTGTCATCAAACAGACCGCAAAGTCCACGGCGTTAGTCCCGGGCAAAGCTGTCTTGTGTCTGTGCTGTGTACAACCTCTCATAGCCCTTCTTGTTCTTTCCCGGGTTATGAAACCGTGACAGATGACAAGACACACGTAACACCAAGGCCCTGTGCAGACACACACAAACACACTTCGGGGCGTGCGTCCCCTCCGTGGGAGCCGGGGCTGCCTGGGGAAGCAGAGGGAGGGGACTCCACAGCTCTGCCCTCTGGCTGTGTGGCCCCATGGGGGAGGCACAACCTCTCTGTGCCTCGGCGTCTTCATCTGGAGAGGCGACCACGGGGACACCTGCCAGTGCCCTCCCTGTGGGCACGCGGGATAAACGCTGTCACTGTGGCCATCATTCTCGTGGGATTATCACAGAGCATCCCCAGGGAAGCCTAGATTATTTTAGGGAGCACGGTAGCACCCAGAGTTGGCTTAATGAGAATTATATTTCCAGACTAGAAGCTTACATTTCTACCCACTGCTGAAAATCTCTCAGCTGAATTTAATTCTTGGTTTGGACCTCAGTCTAGCAAAACTCAAAACCACGATGCCCAAAGCCTTTGAGGCTCAAGGTGTAATGTGGTCACACCATCCTCATTTCTCAGGTGGACAAGAGACTGTCTCACCCCCGGGCGATGCACTGTGGTACAAGCAAGGTCAGCCAAGCTACGTCTGCTTCCTAGTTCCCTCTCTCTGCCTGCTGACAGCATCTTAACTCAGACGGAGACTGGGCAAGAAAGCAGTCCCCTCCCTGCATTGCTCTCAGACACATGGCACCATTTATCTTGCAAGGTCTTAAAGAAAAGATCTTAAAAATCCTTCTCAGTGTCCACATTCATGACCTGACACTAAGAGTATCGTAGATGCCTGATGGGAAACTCATTCATCCACCCAAATGCATGATGGGAACTTTCATTCATTTAGAAATGCCACCTGTAACATGAAAATTACTAGACCTCACCTAATGAACCTATAATTAAATTCAGCCTCCGAAAAGGAATGGAAAACAAGAGACAAGTTTCCAAATCTGACAAGTGTGTATTATAGAGAATTCTTTGAAGGGTCTCTGGGTCCCTCTAATTTGCACACACACAAGTCTGCTATTCCAAGATTCTTAATTATACCTGAAACTACTAAATTAGGCCTGTTGTTTACTGATGGCTAATAAAACAACTAATTAACTTGTGAAGGCTGTGAGTAACCACAGATGCAAATAAAAGCTCGTTTTACAATAAGGTGAAAGTTGCTAAGAGGTGAGTAGTTAGGATGGTTTACGAGGAGACGGTTGGTACAAGCCTGGGTGACATGTGCTACGACAAGCGACAGGGTGCCCCACGCAGGGCCACGTCCCTGGAGTGCTCTTTGCAGAAAGGTTCCCAATCTATCCTCCCGGTACCCGCTGCTCAACCTTTAGCTCTTCATGCATCTGCAGATTTCAGGCACTATGTGCATGCATGCTCAGCTGCTCCAGTCACTTCAGACTCTGCAACCCCACGGGCTCTAGCCCGCCAGGCTCCTCTGTCCATGGAATTCTCCAGGCAAGGACACTGGAGCGGGTTGCCATTTCTCTCTCCAGGGGGTCTTTCTGACCCAGGGATTGAAGCTCGTCTCCTGCACGGCAGGCAGGTTCCTCACCACTCAGCCAACTGCGAAGCCCGTTTCAGTCTCTAATGAGCCCCTGCACTCTTCTGTACCCCTGTGCGATGGACAGCCCAGAAGACCATGTCCTGATCAGCCTTCGTCAGAAGCGGCGTCAGCAATGCGGGCGCTGAGGAGTGGCTGCAGCACCCCCTCCCAGAGGCCAGGTAGGACCACCCGCCTGTGGCCAGCACAGCCCCAACACCTGGGATGTGTCAGATTTCATGGTGGAAGAAGGATCACCCAGACTCTGCAGAATCGGCACTGGCGTGTAGACTATTCTGAGGTGCTGGGAGGCTGGAGATCTGGACATTTCTACAGAAACTCAAACACCGTAACAAATATAATCAGAGTTATAGCTCATGTTATAAACTAATTCTCTACTGGGACCAGCCATTTGCATCCATTCTGTAAAGTATTTGGGCTTCCCTGGGGACAGGTGGTAAAGAATTTTCCTGCAATGTGGGAGACCCAGGTTTGATCCCTGGGTCTAGGAAGACCCCCTAGAGAAGAGAATGGCTACCCACTCCAGTATTCTTGCCTAGAGAATCCCATGGACAGAGAAGCCTGATGGGCTAGAGTCCATGGGGTTGCAAAGAGTCGGACACAACTGAGGAACTAACATTGTAAGGTACTTACACAGATCCAGCCAGCCCATCCTAAAGGAGATCAGTCCTGAATATCCTTTGGAAGGACTGATGCTGAAGCTGGAGCTCCAATCCTTTGGCCACCAGATGCAAAGACTGACTCACTGGGAAAGACCCTGATGCTGGGAAAGATTGAGGGCTGGAGGAGAAGGGGATGACAGAGGATGAGATGGTTGGATGGCATCACTGACCTAATGGACATGAGTTTGAGCAAGCTCTGGATGTTGGTAACGGACAGGGAAGCCTGGCATGCTGTAGTCCATGGGGTCACAAAGTCAGACACAACTGAGCAAGTGAACAGGAATAACATATGATTCTGTTCCTCAAATTCCTAGTGAAATATCGGAGAGCAGCTTGGAGCTCAGACTCCAGGAGCTCTGCGGCCTCAGTCAGGCCCTGGCTGAGCTGTCCTCTGTCCGTCTGGCCAGGCTGCATCTGGTCCCTTCCTGCAGATCTGGACAAACTCCAGAGCCATGACCAGGGCAGCCGGGAAGTTTCGATGAACTCACTTAGGAAAGCGCTTAGAAGTGCACCGGGCTCCGGGTGAGCCCTGAACAAACGCAGTCGCTGCATCCTGCTCTCTGCTCTGTTTGCTGAGCAAACGCCTGATTCAAGGAGCACTTCACACAAGGACGGGAGCACTGAGGTCAGGACGGGAGCACTGAGGTCAGCAGAGGCTCAGGGCGCTGGGGGGGAAAGGGAGGAACACGGGGTACCTGCCCCAGGAGGGGCCAGGACGCACAGCAGGAGGACCCGTGCCCTGGGTCCTGAGAAGCCCTCCCGGGTACCGGTCTGTCCTGCATCGAGGATGCTGTGAACCTCACACCCAGCAGAGGTTCCCTGTGTGTGAGGATGGCTGCTGCGNTTGCCCTCATCAGAATGGACTGGTTGGATCTTCTTGCAGTCCAAGGGACTCTCAAGAGTCTTCTCCAACACCACAGCTCAAAAGCATCAATTCTTTGGTGCTCAGCTTTCTTTATAGTCTAACTCTCACATCCATGCATGACCACTGGAAAAACCATAGCCTTGACTAGACAGACCTTTGTTGGCAAAGTAACGTCTCTGCTTTTTAATATGCTGTCTAGGTTGGTCATAACTTTCCTTCCAAGGAGCAAGCGTCTTTTAATATCATGGCTTAAGTCACCATCTGCTGTGATGGAGCCCCCCAAAATAAAGTCTGACACTGTTTCCACCGTTTCCCCATCTATTTGCCATGAAGTGATGGGACCAGATGCCATGATCTTAGTTTTCTGAATGTTGAGTTTTAAGCAAATTTTAACTTGAATAAATGCAATTATTTTCAAATGCATGGCAAGACAGTGCAGTAGCTCTCAGACTGTAGTCAGGAGACCTGAGATCCTTGCACGTCAAAGCTATTTTCCCAGTAATTGGTTCTAAGATATCTTGTGCCTTTTCCACTCTCAGTCTCTCACAAGTGTCCAGTGGGGTTTCTCAGAGGCTATATAACACATGACATTTATAACAAAGAACATCATAAACAAAGTAAATGACAAAAAAGAACAAATATGGGCAAACATTTATAAAATATATGACAGGAAGGAGGTTAAAAGGCAGAAATTATAAAGAACTCCTTAAATTTGTAAGAAAAAGACAAAGAATCCAACAGAAAAACAGGCAAAAGATATGAACAGGAAATTCACAGAAGAAAAATATTTACAGCAAAAAGAAAAAGTGCAAACTGAGACCCTACTAAGATGCAGTTTTTAAAATGTTATTACAGAGATGAGTAAAATATAAATGTGCTTGAGTGTGTCAGATTTGGTATGTGTGCAGGAAATGAATATCATGGTCATTACTAACAGCAGTGTGAACTGTTAACAGCCATTTCAGAGGTCAATTTGTATGCATTATTTAAACTCACATAATTGATGACTCTGGAATTCTATTTCTTAGTATCTCCACTCCCCAAACTCTGCACACAGACCAAGAGATATGTATAATAGTATTGCAAGCATTGTTAGAAATAGCAATAATGATTAGAAATTACCAGAAGAAGGGGGGGTGGGATTTGAAAGCCCTTCAGCACAGTAATGATTATATAAATTGTGATTTATCCACACTATGAAGTTCTATGCAGCAGACAAAAGACAAAAAGAAAAGGATAGATCAATACGTTTACATAAGAAAGATCACCAAAGCATTGCTGAGTCAAAACCAGAAAGTTGTAAATTTATATTTATGCTATGATAGCATATTTATGTTTATAATAAACTCACAAGTAGAAGTAAGTATTACAGTATATTTAACAAATCATAAATCACGTGTTTAGAGTCATCTTCACAGTGGAAAAATAGCTTGATAATAGGAAATTTACTAAAATAGTGCATGCATGTTCAGTTATGTCTGACTATTTGTGACCCCATGGATTATGACCCACCAGATTCCTCTGTCCATGGAATTTTCCAGGCAAGAATACTAGAATGGGTTGTCATTTCCCCCTCCAGGGTATCTTCCTGACCCAGGGATTGAACCCATGTCTCCTGTGTCCCCTGCCTTGGCAGGTGGATTCTTTACCACTGTGCCACCTGGGAAGCCATTAAAATATTATACCCTATTAATTTGGTCAAATGAGATTGAATAATAGGAGAAGGCGATGGCACCCCACTCCAGTACTCTTGCCTGGAAAATCCCATGGAAGGAGGAGCCTGGTAGGCTGCAGTCCATGGGGTCGCTAGGAGTCGGACACGACTGAGTGACTTCACTTTCACGTTTCACTTTTATGCATTGGCAAAGGAAATGGCAACCCACTCCAGTGTTCTTGCCTAGAGAATCCCAGGGACGGGGGAGCCTGGTGGGCTGCCATCTACGGGGTCGCACAGAGTTGCACACAACTGAAGTGACTTAGCAGCAGCAGCAGAAATTATGTAATAAAATTCAACATTATTTTCTAATTTAAAAATCTTAGTGAAAGAGATAGGTAATTTTTTTAATGTATTTATTTTTAATTGAAGGATAATTGCTTTACAGTATTGTGTTGGTTTCTGCCAAACATCAACATAAATCAGCCATAGGCACACCTATGTCCCTTCCCTTTTGAATCTCCCTCTCACCTTCCTCCCCATCCCCCTCTAGGCTGCTACAGAGCCCCGGGTTGAGTTTCCTGAGTCATAAATCAAATCCCCACTGGCATCTATTTTACATACGGTAATGTAAGTTTCCATGTTACCACCTCCATGCTTCCCACCCTCTCCTTCCTCGCTCTCCTTCCTTGTCCTAAGTCTGTTCTCTATGTCTGTGTCTCCGTTACTGCCCTACAAAGAATTTCAACAGTACTGAGATGAGCAATTTTTAATGTGATATAATGATGTAGACAGAAGCCCCAAAGCTAGCAAAAATCTTTCAAACCAAAGCAATAATAGAGGCAATTTTGTGTAAGCCAAGAATAAGGCAAGGATTCTAAACAAGGGCACAGCTACTTTAAAGTGTTTTGCAAGAGTGAGCCAACGCATTCAAATAAGAAAATGAAATAAGATGTGTAAGTATTGGAAAGTATGAGGTAAATGTTCCATTACTTATAGATGATATCATGTGGGTTTAAAAAACTGAAGGGAAAAAACACCAAGAAAAGCCAGTAAAGGAATGAGCAGAAAATTAATATTTTTAAAATAATAACCAAAAAATAAAAACCAAGTGAACAAAATAAGATAAACCCAAGATTTATATGAAGAAAGCTTTACAACTTTATTGCAGGACATGAAAGAAGATGTGAATAAATGGAAAACACCTGAGTGTGGAGAGTCACTATTGATTAGTGGTTCTGCTTGATGAATCCATGAAAACCAATGTGATCTCAGTCACAAAACTAAGAATTTTTAAAACATGACTAAATAATTGTAAAGTTCATTTGGAAGACTAAACATGTTCTAAGAGTAAAGAAAAATAAATCTGTAAAAGAAGAGTTTTGCATGGAAATGAGTCACTTTGGAAATCAAAAGTCATTATAAAGTTACAGCAATTTTAAATTTAAAACATTGGTTCAGGAATAGCCACAACTGATCAGTGTTCAGAATGAGGTCTAGAAATAAATGCAAGAACCTTCAGGTATTTAGATTTTCATAGAGTGCTGCTCCAAAATCAATAGCAAAAGATTAAACATTAATATTCAGTTGAGATAAATAGCTAAGCCTATGAAGACAGAGATGTATTCCTACCCCATTTCTNGTGATGATGTATACGAAAGCTTGCTGCTGCGGCTGCTGCTGAGTCGCTTCAGTCGTGTCCGACTCTGTGCGAGCCCATAGACAGCAGCCCACCAAGCTTCCCCGTCCCTGGGATTCTCCAGGCAAGAACACTGGAGTGGGGTGCCATTTCCCTCTCCAATGCATGAAAGGGAAAAGTGAAAGTGAAGTCCCTCGGTCATGTCCGACTCTTAGCAACACCACGGACTGCAGCCCACCAGGCTCCTCCATCCGTGGATATTCCAGGCAAGAGGACTGGACTGGGGCGCCATGGGGATGCGCTTTAATGCAAAACTAACAAAACAAAACCCAGCGACCCTGTTGACTGCAGAACTGGGCTTTTTTGGTGTGTGTTTCCAGATTTTTTTTTTTTTTTTTTTTGCAGAAATAGACAGGTTTTGTGTTCTTCCCTGAATATGGCTCCAAGGCCCTGCCAAGCGAGAGGTGGGGTTCTCAGGGTCTGGCTCACAGGCAACCCAGCTTGGCTGGTCCTGAGCTTCCCTCACAGAGCCAACTCCTCAGGCCCAGAGCCCCTTCCCGTCTTCAGACACCCCTCCCTGAGCCCAGGGTGCCATCAGCCAGTGCCCCGGGAGTCCTCCATGGCGCAAGGCTCACGGCTCCCCTCTGTCCTCCCTGAGCTCCTCCCAGGGCGGGTCTCCAGCACCTTCGCCCGGGTCTCTGCCTATAGGTGGGGCAGCGAGCCCTGCTCCCAGATTAGGGCCTGTTTCAGGAAACGGATGCGTCAATAGTCTGGACGCGGATGGAGCGTGCATGGAGTGGTTTCATACAGGGCCCCGCTCACGGTCCACATCTTCCATCTTCACTGAACATGGAGCATCAGGAGGGCAAAGACGCCAGTTCCCACAGAGCCCAGCTCTGCCTTCAGCTCTCCGAGAGTGCCCGATACTAGTTTCAGGGGTGGGGGGTTGGCAGGGGCGCTGCGTCCAGCTAAGGAAGGACTCCAACACTGAGGTGGTCTGAGGACAGCACAGGGGTGCCCCTTCTGTGCCCTGCGCTGCCCGAGCCCTGGCACAGACCTCACGGAATTTTCGCAGCAGCCTCAGCGGGGGCACACTCACAGGAAGCCGGGGCTCAGAGCTGGGCCTGTCGGCTTCTCCAGACGACGCAGCGCAGGTTCGGGGGTGGGGGTCAGCCAGGCCGCGCTCCCGGTTCCTCCCGGGTCCTCCCGGGTGTGGCACGGCCTCACAGGGTGGCACCTGCTCAGTGCTGCTTGGAAACAAGGTGGCTGAGGGCCCATCAGTGATGTCCGGGCATGAGGAGACCTCCAGGCCCTCAGCCGCCCCAGGGGCATTGCCATCTGCGGTCTCACGATCCCCACGTGGGGTCCACACCACCCCTCGAGCCAGAGATGAAGAGGTCATCAGACACGATTATTTTCAAGTTGCTGCTACATAAACATACTAACTGCTGAGAGAAAATTACCTTACAATGTATATTTACACGTAAATGCACATATTAATTCCAATCCAGTTTGATTGAAATGGAATAAACACAATTGGTGACAGGCCGACCCTTCTGCTCTGCAGAGACTGTTAACTGAGGAGATAAGGGGTGTAACCCGGAGGGACGCTGGGCCCCGGGGGACAGCAGACAGTGGCCAGGGTGAGGGCCTCCCATGAGGAGCGCAGGAGGGAGACGCAGGGTCTGAGGGCTCCAGTCCAGCCCTGAGAGGGCGCGGGGTGCTGGCTACGGCCAGACGGCGGGGTGCGGAGGAGGAGAGGAAGTGGGCCCCAGTGCTTCAGAGGAAGCCACTGAGGACCCGGGGCGGTGACCTCTGCAGTGAGGCAGCTCCTGGCTGCGCTGCCCTTGGTCAAGAGGCAGAGATAGAAAAGCCGTCCCAACTGTGCAAAGCCCAGGGTAAGACCAGAAACCAGAACTTCTGCAAAGAAAAGGACAAAGTGAGCTGTAGAGAGGCACGCACACATTTCCCACAACAAACCCACGTGACCCAGGAGAACAGGGACCGAGCCAAGCGCATGGAGGCAGCCGGTCTGCTGCCGGCGCGAAGCCCGGGGCCGAGCCAACCTCCGGTCACCGCGGAGGCCAGGCTGCCGGCTGTGCCGGCAACAGCCTTGAAGGCAGAGCTGGGCTGGTGCAACGGCCTCATTTTTAGTAAGATCCGTTCCACGTTGGCAAGATCCAGTCAACACTCACCAGTGACTCAGGTCCCCGTCCCCCTGCCCTCGATTAAGGAGCAGAAGCAGAAAACCCGCCCCAACCATGCAAACAAAGCCCAAAGGATGCTCAGCATCAGAGGCAGTCAGGCGCGGGACGAGGGAGGAGTGAGACTGGGCAGGGCGGGCTCCCGGAGGCTGCAGGCGCCGCGGGGCAGCGCCAAGCCCTGGCCTTCCGAGGCTCCGCACCGCCTCTCATCACAGACCGCAGCTGCCTGTTCTTGTCACAGGGTAAGGCCTTGTCTGGACAGCAGTTTGCCTCTTCCAAGCATTTGCTTGAGAACGCGGGGATAAAACGGCCGTGAGCCTCTTGGAAACTCTGAGGAGGTTTTATCACGTCTTTCTCATGGATCACAGAGAAGGAAACAGTCTCCTCCAGGCAGGGAGCTGGCTCCTCTGACTCTCATTTTCTCCTTTATTTTGCTGGGGCTCAGAGAGCAGACTCCCTGGACTGCAAGGAGATCCAATCGNCGCGGGGATAAAACGGCCGTGAGCCTCTTGGAAACTCTGAGGAGGTTTTATCACGTCTTTCTCATGGATCACAGAGAAGGAAACAGTCTCCTCCAGGCAGGGAGCTGGCTCCTCTGACTCTCATTTTCTCCTTTATTTTGCTGGGGCTCAGAGAGCAGACTCCCTGGACTGCAAGGAGATCCAATCGGTCCATCCTAAAGGAAATCAGTCCTGAATATTTGTTGGAAGGACTGATGCTGAAGCTGAAACTCCAATACTTTGGCCAGCTGGTGTGAAGAACTGACATTTGAAAAGACCCTGATGCTGGGAAAGATTGAAGGTGGGAGGAGAAGGGGGCAACAGAGGTTGAGGTGGTTGGATGGCATCACCAACTCAATGGACATAAGTTTGGGTAAACTCCGGGAGTTGGTGATGGACAGGGAGGCCTGGCGTGCTGCAGTCCACAGGGTCGCAAAGAGTTGGACACGACGGAGCGGCTGAACTGAACTGAACTGAGAAAGCAGATGCATGAAGATCAGTAGAAAACATTCCTAAGAAAACAAACTGCCAGTCAGCCCAGGGCAGGGGATTCCAGCTCCACTGACCATGGTGGGCAGTACCTACTGGTGGCGTTTATGAAAAGACACACTTTGTGCCAACCTCGAGTCGGCCATGGGAGGTATGCCACTTGCATTGTCCTAGAAGGCATGTGCCTTTGCCCATGGTTGCAAGGGGAAGACGCTGTTGTCCAGAGACCCTGGTTGGTGGCAAAGGAGACGGAGGAGGGGGCAAGGGGGCAGGATGGAAGCAAGTCTGGACCTGAGACACAGACCCGGCTGGTGTCCTGCTGCCTGCAGCGCGTCCCCACGTGTAGCCTTCCCGCGGACAGGGAGGGCGCTAGTGCGCCTGGAAGCCAGGAAGGTGGCCACGTGGCGAGGCCGGGAGGAAAGGGGACGGCTCTGACCTGCCCCCAGGCAGGCTGGCTTCTTAATCGAGGCTGAAGCAGCCCATCCCCAGGGCACGAGCTGCAGGCAGAGCCGCTGGCCGCGATGCTGGGACAACCAGAAGCTGACTCTCCCCTGCAGGTTGCCCTCCTGGCTCTCAGCCTTCCTGTCTCCCTGAGCGTGCTCCTGGCCCACTGACTTGCGTCACTGTAACCATACACGCCTCCTGTTGTATCTCTCCGTGAAGTTCTGTGAGTGCCATATTAGAAAGCGCCAATACATTGCTTCCCTGGTGGCTCAGCTGGTAAAGAACCCACCTGCAATGTGGGAGACCTGGGTTTGAATTCTGGGTTGGGAAGATCCCCTGGAAAAGGGAAAGGCTACCCACTCCAGCATTCTGGCCTGGAGATGTCCATGGACTGCATAGTCCATGGGGTCGCAGAGAGCCGGATATGAGTGACTGACTTTCACTACATCTAAGAGAAATGAAATTGCTAGAGACACTGTTTCTCCGGCACCCAGAAGAGCAGGTCGCCCTGCTGCTGGCCGCCGGCACACTGGGCTTCAAGCTGCCGGCCACTCTTGCTGCAGTGACCCGGGCAGTTTCTGGCTTGAGAGCTGTCATGACGCTTCATGCTGGCAACGTTCTCCTATGAGGACTCCAGGGAGTTCAGACCTGGCTCAACTTGAGTCCTCTTTTGGAACTGTCTCCTCTCTCCATGAGGAAACCGCCATTTCAACCTGTTGGTTTCGTGCACTTAATGTAGGAAGTTGAAGCCTCAGTGGTTTAGAAACGAGCCAGCCCATCACCTGGACCACTTCTCATCTGGAAACCCACCGCAAAAGCACAAAGACCAGCTGCCATCAAACAAGGTGGGAAGGGAGGGGTCGGGGAGATTGTGAGGGCTGCTGGCTCGCAGACAGCCCCCTGGGAGAGACACCACACTCACACAGCCCCCCACAACGCACCTGAGTCTGCAACCAGCCACCGGACCCACTGTGTCCCCCACCCCTGACGGCTTAGGTTCGGAGGGCCCACAGTCAGGAAACGAGACCCTGCTTCACGGGGAAGCTCCTGCTCATGTTGCCTCCTAAGCACAGGATTTTGGGGAGAAGCACCCCAACCCTGGGGGGACAGAGCTATAGGACAGCTTCCATGAATTTTGACTCAAGGGAAGAAAGGTTATCATTCAATCCACTCATCCCCCATTGTATTGCTTCTATTTCCTTACATTGGTTTACAAATGGCAGTGAAATTTCTCAGGTAGATTCCAAGGATGTCTTATCACTTAGCCATCCTGCACGGCTCGATGGGACTCTCCTTTTAAACCTGTCAGATGCCTCCTGTAAAACCTGGAGCCCGTTTGTCTGTGCCTCTCACAGGGCCGTCGGCCATCTTGCCATCACACGCACACCGAGTCCCAGTTCCACTCCAAGCATCGTGGAGACACCATGCGCCCCACAGCAGCTCTTGGAGAAACATTCTACTTGCTTCAGTTTATAAATGAGATGATCGAGTGGCATCAGGAATATGGAGGGGGGGGAGGTTGTCCCCAGGAGCCCCTGGCTGGAGGGACCGTCAGTAAAAAAGGGACATTTGGGCAAAGCTAAGTGGATTATTGGAGAGGCTCTGCTGTCTCAGATGGACCCAGATCACTTCCAAGACACCAGGCTGTCCGCCGCAGACGCACGCACACTCCTGGCGGCCCAGGTAAGTTACAGCCTCACTGAACATCTACAGAGCGACCAGACCCGCTGCCCTGGTAGCCCTTGTCCCTGGGCGAGGGGGTCCCACCCACCCTCGGACCCTGACTGCTCCCGCCAGCCCATCCTCAGACCCTGACTCCTCCCTCCGTCCATCCTCGGAATCCGACTCCTCCCTTTCACTCATCCTCAGACCCTGACTCCTGCCTGCCCATCATCAGACCCTGACCCTCCCGCTTGCCACACTCTGGCCATCCTCAGCCCTCCTCCCACAGACAGCACACAGGGTGGCCGGTCGGTAGATTTCTGGTCTGAGTGGTCCCCACCGGCACCAGGCTGCCTGGGCATTTCGCTGTCTCCCAGGGGATGCCTGTGCTTGGCCTCAGAGCCTGGCACAGGGTGGGCACTCAGAAAATATGCGCTGGGGGGAGGGGCTTTCGGCTCAAGAGCACCCTGCAGCCNTTTCCAAACAAGCTAAAACTTATAGGTAGTATCACCATCCATTAAAAACAGATGCAAAACGCACCATTTTTCCACAGCTGACCACATCCCCAGGCAGACACCACGCAGACTCCGGGACGCATCACCCCAGACAAGAGGCTACGTGGCTGCTCACCTGTGGCCTTCACATCCCCCAGGAAGCAGCAGGGGTTCCTCTGCAGAAGGCTCGCCCTGCCCCGCTGTGCAGCCACCCCATCCCCTGGGACCCCAACCTGCAGGGTGACGGCCTGACCTCGGGCATGGGGTGCTCCCTGCTTGCTACCTGTGCCCTCCCAGGTCCTAGTCCTCAGAGGGCATGGAAGGACACCCTTCCCTCAAAACCTGGGAGTCATCCACATCCCGGAACAGCCCAAACCAGGGGCCCGCCCGTGCACTGCGTCAGGTGGGAAACAAAGGATTTCCCCCTGGCCTCCCTGGCCCAAGTCCCTCCCCCAGCTCTCCCAGATAAAAAGTCAGAAAACACTGCAAATCTCTGCAAACAACCAAAAAGAAAAAGCAAATCTGGCAAGTTCCAATCTTGATAAAATCACAGTTTCTACCCTAATCAGGGCACCTCTGCTTTAGGAATTCTGAGACAGTGATAAGTAGAACGGGCTTTACGATTGCTGGATACAGTAATCCTGACCTGGAGAGATGGCGACATGGTTTGTAATGACACTAACCCACCCCACTCTGCAGTCTGCCATGCACAAAGCACTGTTGCTCATTAAGCCATTGGTGTGTCATGGAGCAGGAACCTGGGATCCCATTTCACAGATGGATACACAGAGGTGCTGGGGCCAGAGCCCCTGCTCAAGCTGGTAGCACCAGGATTCCAGCTCACTCCCCTCAGAGCTCGGGCATCCTCCTGCCTGGTGCAGAATCATTACTTTCTGATTGAATATCAGGAGCCTGATATTGTTAATATCTTATCTGAGGACAAAGACCACAGGGACAGCAGAACTGATACCGGGGATGGAGCTTCTGTGTGCGGGACACGTGCCCCAGACGCAAAGGTCCAAAGCCCAGAAGGTGGCCTGGCCGCGCTCTCAGGTCGAATCATCAGTGAGCATCGAGAGGACTGGCTCCCAGGAGACCCCGCGTCTACCCACACAAGTACAGTCAGACAGGGGGTGGGGAGAACACAGGAGACCCCGCGCCTACCCACACAGGTACAGTCAGACAGGGAGTGGGGAGAACACAGGAGACCCCGCGCCTACCCACACAGGTACAGTCAGACAGGGGGTGGGGAGAACACAGGAGACCCCGCGCCTACCCACACAGGTACAGTCAGACAGGGGGTGGGGAGAACACAGGAGACCCCGCGCCTACCCACACAGGTACAGTCAGACAGGGGGTGGGGAGAACACAGGAGACCCCGCGCCTACCCACACAGGTACAGTCAGACAGGGGGTGGGGAGAACACAGGAGACCCCGCGCCTACCCACACAGGTACAGTCAGACAGGGGGTGGGGAGAACACAGGAGACCCCGTGCCTACCCACACAGGTACAGTCAGACAGGGGGTGGGGAGAACACAGGAGACCCCGCGTCCACCCACACAGGTACAGTCAGACAGGGGGTGGGGAGAACACAGGAGACCCCATGTCTACCTACATAGATAAAGTGAGAATGGGGGGTGGGGAGAACAATGGAGACCCCATGTCTACCATCACAGGTACAGTCAGAACAGAGATGAGAACACAGGAGAGCCTGCGTCTACCCACACAGGTACACTCAGAACGGGGCAGGGAGAACACAGGAGACCCCACATCTACCCACATAGGTACAGTCAGAACAGCAGGTGGAGAGAACACAGGAGACCCTAAGTCTACCCTCACAAGTACAGTCAGAACAGGGGTTGGGTGGAAAACCTAAGAGACCCCCCCTCACCCTCACAGGTACAGTCAGAATGGGGGGCAGGGAGAAGACAGGAGACCCCGTGTCTACCCACACAGGTACAGTGAGAACAGAGGGTGGGGAGAACACAGGAGACCCCGTGTCTACCCTCACGAGTACAATCAGAACAGGGGTTGGGTGGAAAACCCAAGAGAGCCCCCATCACCCTCATAGGTACAGTCAGAATGGGGGGCAGGGAGAACACAAGAGACCCCGTGTCTACCTTCACAGGTACAGTCAGAACAGGGGGAGAACACAGGGGACCCTGTGTCACCCTCACAGGAACAGTCAGAACGGCACGGGGAGAAGACAGGCCGCCCTCTTTCCCTCGTGTTCTTCACGTCATGGCTCCAAGGACCCAGTTCAGAGCACGCCCTTCTCGACACTCACATTTGTTTTTATTCCAGACAGGGGCATCTTTTGATTAATTTCAAGACCTACTCACCATTTAATGCCGACAACCCAAGCAACGCGTCAGAAGGAAACCGTGAAACCTCACAGCTTGTACAGAAGCACCTCCCCCCCGGGGTTCTCCAGGCAAGAATGCTGGAGTGGGCTGCCGTCCCCTCTCCGGGGGACCTTCCTGACCCGGGGGTTGTGCAGGCGGATTCTTTACCATCTGAGCCGCCAGGGAAGCCCCAGTACAGAAGTGATTCCTTCAACAAACCGGAATAAGGACCCCCGTCACCACACAGCCCTGCACACCCCCAGCAACCCTCGCGCGGGTAATGCTACGATCCATGTGTGTGTAACGACACCCAGAGTCAGAGAGAATTAGTGTTCTCGGCCTCACCGGTGCAGATGCAAAGTCTATGACTTGGGTTTAGGTCATCTTGATGAGACAAACTCAATGGACGGGAGTTTGAGCAAGCTCCGGGAGCTGGTGACAGGCAGGGATGCCTGGCATGCTGCAGTCCAAGGGGTCTCAAAGAGTCGGACACAAGTGAGCAACTGAACGACAACAATGAGTCAAAATGCCCTGAATGATACACCCTCAGAATCACATACTCTAGACTCCAAACACAAATGGCCCTCAACAGCTAACTTGCCTGACACTTATCCACTCAGCAGAATTCTAGTCAGCCCCAGACAGGTGACCACGTTTCAAAGAAGAGAGAAGAAGGCAGAGAAGGATTGGGTTTTCGAGTTTTCCTTCAGGGCCATAAAACTGCAGCGCAAAGGACGGAAATCTGCATTCAGAAGGCGCAGGTTTTCTGCTCCTCAGCTAAGGAACTGAAGCGTGGTCTTATTAAGCAGACAACTAGAGGAAGTGAGAAATAATCAATGCAACAGCTGCTGTGAAAGAGAAAAATACACCCGCAAATTCAATTTCAAGGCATTCAAGGTAAATTAGCCACATAGTAAATACATGTAATCAAAAATAATTATAGTTTATAAGTTTAAAAGCCCAGGCAGTGAAAACTCGGTTCATTTTGAACAAAGAGGAATCCTGTTTTTGCCTAGGGGCATATGGACAGAGAAAATGCTGTTTTTTAATGTTTGCGCAAAATTTGGAAGGAATTGCGATTTTCTGCTTCAAAATAAAAGCACAGAAACCAAACAAAGGCCGGAATGTGGGTGTTCGTGGCCCTGCTGGCCTCAGCTCCCAGGAGGGCTCGGGCAGGGAGGGAGTGCCCCTTCCCCTCCCGGGGGCTCACCCCAGGTGGTCCTCTGCCTTTGGCCTCCTCACCACAGCCAGGCTGGAGACCCCGGGAGAGAGTCAACTGCCTCAAAGGGCTGCTTCCAGAACTTTCCATGGGTGTGGCCACGGGTCTCTGGCAGGGAGCTTTCCTTCAACCAGGAGTCACCACCCAGAATGGAAATGGGGCCCCTGTCCCCTTGGGGGGCACCCACCTCTGTGCACCGGGCAGAACGGTCTAGGAAAGACCACCCCCATGTCTCATCCTCCCAGGTGGGGCTCGGAACTGGGAAACCGACAAGCAGAACGCACTTGGGATCAAGAGGTGTGGGTGCAGTGGGCGGAGCTGACCCCACCTGCAGTCTCGGGTTATGCCCCCTCCCAGATGGCCGTGGCCCCTGGTGTCAGCACTGGGGCCGGGGGGGGGTGCCCGCCCCACCTCCACTCGCACCTGACCCAGACCTGAGACGGCGACACCTCCGGGGACCAGCACATCCGCAATCACAGATAACCTGTGGTTTTCTGCACAGATCTCTCTGCTCAGCCAAACAACCAGCCCGGCCAATGCGTAAGACTCCATCAGGCTGACTGTCTCTGGATTGGCCATTTAGGACTGAATAGATGGGCATGTTACCAACACGAGCACATGGCCTAGGAGGGGCAACGTGATTATTGCAAAAGGATTATAGTCATACTCGCTAAAACATTGATGTTCCTTAGTCCTCACGTTTTCACAGGAAAGGGAAACTCTGTGTGTGGTGTCTATCTAGCCCTGGAGTATTCATCTGAGCACGCATCTTCAGGGGCTCAGCTGGCAGGACGTTCGTGGCCTCACCTACCTCACCCTGACACCTCAGGTCCTTGCTGGGGCCCAGCAGGCTCCCGCCTGCAGCTGGCATGCCTGAGACTCCCCAGGAGCACGTCCTCACTTGCTCACTGTCTGCTGTCCCCCAGGGCCACCCTCCCCAACGCGCCTGCAGCCCAGCCAGGCCGCGTTCAGACCTTGGCCTTGGATTCCTCCAAGACCTATTACCCTGAACACCAACGAACAGGTAACACAGCAATAGAGAGTAACAAGCCTGCTTGTTAGAGCCCCGAGGGAATCATGGAGGCTAGAAACGGAGCTGATCGCCTCCATGAGCAGAGGACATCAAACACACTAAGACCAGGTTCTCGCTTTTGTAGCGACAGAAAGACATGTGTGAGACAGAGGGCACGTGTGTGCATAGTGTGTGTTTATACGGAAGCCCAGAAGGCTGCCCACCACACTTCCATGAGGACCGGCCGTGTTCCCAGGGAGTGAGGTCAGACAGGACCCATGCGTTTTCATGCACACCGTGTGTTTGGACTCCCTCCCAAGCACGTGTGACTTCTGTCCTCAATCCTGATGGCCACTGCACCCCTCTTCTGCCTGTCTGCCTCCTCCCAGGCCACCAGCCCCACTGTGGCTCCGCAGAAGGGACTGGCTGAAGAAGCAGAGTCTGGGCAGTTTTCACCTGCAGCAAATCTTGAGCAGGTGGCGAGGCAGCGAGTGAAACAACCGTTTTGCAAAAGAGACAAAGATTCTTCAGCTGTGAGCCAGGCAGTCCCCACTGGAGTGGGGCTCACTGGCTCTCGGCTCAGCAAGGCTATTCGGCTCCACGGGCCACAGAGCCCAGGCTGGACTGGTCGTCAGCAGGCCTGCTGGATGGCAGTCGCTCCCAGCCCCCCGGGGGTAGCTCAGAGGGCCCCCAGAGCAGCTCAGGGCCGGGCTTCCTGGCCACAGAGAGAGGCTGGCCTGAAGCCCCGGGAAGGCTGACTGGCATATGGCGGTCAGTGTCAGGGACCGAGGGGAACAGTGTGCCCCACGCCAGCACAGAGGGGACTCTGGTGGGGAGACATGGTCTGGGTTAAACTCCAGCACTTGCATCTGCTTGGGATGAAGGAAACAGACCCCAGGAGCCACCACCAAAAGTATGAGAACAGAGTCAGCAGGTGTGGCCAGTCCATGGTTGTGTCCAGGGGCCAAGGCTGGCATGACCCTCGGATCTGGATCTGGACTTCTGCCAGGCCAGGAGGACTCGGCCACCATGTGCGTCCCGAGGGGAGGTGGCCCTCTGCCTGAAACACCATGGACGCCACAACAGGCCTGGGAAAGGCAGCCTTGATTTTAGGGTGGGTGACGCTAAGCCTCTCCTACAGGAGAAAGCGACCAGGTCACCCAGCTGCTCCCCGGGGGTCCCCCTCTGTGATAATACAACCGTGGTTGCCAAATGAACAAGTCAGGCTTGAGCTCCTGTGCCAGCAGGCTTTCTCCCTCTCACACGTCTGCGTCCTCGTGACGGGGAGCGCCTGTTATGCTACTAGGAGCCCCCTGGTCCTGTGACTGCCAAGCAACCTCTCAACTTGCTGAGCAGCTGCCCAGCTGACGCTTACTGCTGCCTAACGCCAGAATCTTGCTATTTGTTACACAGCATCACTGGGAGGTTAGCTAGCTGATACACCTCAAGTACCTAAAGCCAGCACAGGCACACGTGCGCCCCCAGAGGAGGGTTTGAGGAAGCCTGGGCAGGTGGATCCATCTCCTGTGCCGCAGTCCACAGCGCATTTTGCTTGGTGAATCCTGAAGAAAAGTGTTTAAATAGTTCTGTTCTTTCTCTTTTAAATTTCAGCATGCAGAGAATTGCCAAGGAAGAGCCGCTGTGTTCCAACAGAGCTGACTCCTCTAGGAGCCTGTGCACAGAACGCTGTCTGCCGGGAGCTGCTCAGTCAAGAGTGCCTGGAAGCCCTCCCGTCTCAGCTCCATCACACAAGCGGCCGCCTCCAGCTCACGAGACAGGAGTCCGAGGATGCAGGCTGGCTTCATGAAATGCCCCACCAGCCTCCAGTCTCTGCGTCTGAAAAGCACTGTGTGTGCTTGGCATTTCAGGTCACTCGGCAGGCCACTCGGCCAGATTTAAAACTCACAGCTCTGCTAAGAGTCAATTTCCTATGTCCCGAGACTACTAACCCCCCCAAGGGAAAGTGTTGGTCACAGGCTACCCATGTCTTTTAAGGAAGCGACACAATTTCCCAAAATGTTTTCCGGAAGGTACCTTACTCTGCTGACAGCAGCCTCTGTCCCCATGACCCTCTCCTGCGGTAAGTAATACAACACAGAAGGGAAGGCAGGAGTCACAGAGGGAAATACTGAGACCCCATTAAAAACTGTCCATTCTTGACTTTTAGATTATTTTTATTATTTGAGTATTATTTTGATTACTCTATACTTTCATTAACTTATGTGCTTCAACTTTGGATCCCTTTGTTCATAACTCTATATTTTTTATCAATANTAGGTGGGCAGGACCCTCCCAGGTGCCTCGCCTAACTTAGACCCTTGTCTCCACTCTGTTCCACTCTGGCCCCTCCGTCTGTCCAGTATCTGTCTCTTATACACATCTAGATGTGTATAAGAGACAGCCTTTGTTCATAACTCTATATTTTTTATCAATAAGAGATGCTGTTTATGTGAGTGCTAAATCGCTTCCATTGTGTCCAACTTTTTGCGACCCTGTGGAATGTAGCCCGCCAGGCGTCTCTGTCCACGGGATTTTCCAGGCAAGAATACTGGAGTGGGGTGCCATTTCCTCCTCCAGAGGATCTTCCCAACCCAGGGATCGAACCCTCATCTCATATCTCTTGCATTGGCAGGTGGGTTCTTTACCACAGTGCACGTACATGCAAAATTTAGATTAAGCATTCAAGTTTTTCTGGCTTTTTGTGACTCTTCTCTCTCATTTCTACACTTAACTAAATTCTTTTCTCTCCAGATGTTTTCCCCAGTTAGCACTATTTTTCTATGTCGTTTACATCCATTTTTAATAGTACATCTAAACATAAAATGTGAAACTATCAAATACACATATATTGCAGTAAAAAAAGAAAAGAATCTGTACTTCCCATTAAACTTATAAGAGATGATTTAATTCTTTAAAAATTCTTGGAAATAGATCATCAGGTATTTTTATTTTTATTATTTCCTGCTCCAACCAATCCTAATACACGGAATCCCAAAGATCCGATGTACCCTGCAAGTTCACTGTTGGAAATAGATTTCATAGTAAAATAAGCTAATTTCACTAATGCAATTTCATGAATGATTGCGACGATAAATAATATTTTTGCAATTTATCACTAGCTGTTAAGCACACCAAATTGCTAAAACTGTGGAATGAAATATGAAGCCTATGGAGCAAAATCATTACAAGCTCTAATGTGGGAGTTTTGAGGAGACAAGGGCTTCCTGGCTTGTAGACAGGACTGAAGGGGATCAGGGGTTAGCCACTAACTCCGGGAGCCTTCTCTGAAGGTGAGGTTGCGTCCTCCTATCACAGCAGCATAGCTTTCAGAATGATTGTAGCTTAAGCGTGACATCTATTCAATCACGGCCACCCCCGGGGGTAGAAGAGCTGTGACTCTTTCCATCAGCCCCCCCCCCTGCGGCGGATCACAGCGGCGGGTGACCCGGGATAAGCACACTGCACAGAAGCCACCGCGTCTGCGAGGAGAATCCACCAGGAGCCCAGACTCGGAGAGGACAGGCAGTAGGGCGGGGGAGTGAGTGCCTCCAGGAGCCACGCTCGGTTCAAACAGGGCCTCGGCGGCCCTCTTGCCTCCCACGGACCGACAGTTTGGTGTGAGCAGGCAGTGCACTGACCTAAGACATGTGACCAGGTGAACCCGGGCCTTGCCCTTCACCCCATACCGTCTATTCTCAGGAATCCTTCCTAACTGTGAAGTGTGGTGTCAGGCCCTTGGCCCAGCCTGGCAGAGGCACCCTTCACTTGCAGTAAAAGTCAGTCTCGAAAACAGAGCGTGTCTGTGCATGCTCAGTCACGTCCAGTTCTTTGCAACTCCATGGACTATAGCCTGCCAGGCTCCTCTGTCCATAGAAGTTTCCAGGCATGAATATGGGAGTGGGTTGCCATTTCCTTCTCCAGGAGATCTTCCTAACCCAGGAACTGAACTTGCATCTTCCGCCATGGCTGGCAGATTCTTAACCCCTGTGCCCCTGGGAAGCGTTGAACAAGCAACAGGGACGGACAAATCTGGCCGCATACCGGGCCTGTTCCTTTTACTTTAGCCTTTGTGTTCTGTTCCTTCTGCTGCAAGTTAAGAACATCGCCGACAGCCCGAAATACACCTTCTCAAGGCTCTGACCTTTAAAGGTATAACACTTCCCCACTAATACAGAGGTAAAAAGTTGCTGAACAGAGAATAACATGTGTCTTGTTGAGGGTTTACAGGAGCGTTGTGACCTGACCTTCCTGAAGAGCTGCAAGAACAAGGGATTCCACCACCAAGACATTCACAACAGCCAATCACACCGGCCCCTCTTTTAGATAAAAGAAGCCTGAATTCTCACTTGGGGAGCACAGTTCCGAGGGACATTAGTCCATTATCTTCTCCGTCTGCCAGCTCTTGGGACCGTCACTGTTCATGGCCCCCTTGACTCGCCCCTCGATTTATTGGCCCATTGTGCAGGGAACAGTGCAAGTCTGAATTCAATAAAAATACCAAAAGTCCTGTGTCCCAGCTCCCTGCCATCTGCCCATCCTCATCTCCCACCACACCTCTCTCAGCCTCCTTGCTGGTCCTTGAGTGCATCAGACTCACTCCTGACTCAGGTCTCCCTATGACTGGCCTCTCTGCTGGAAAGGTCTTCCCCCAGAGAGTCACACAGCTGAACCCTGTAAGGCTGGACCCCAGGGGGCCATAATGGGCCACCCCTTCTCTCCCTCCTGCCGGCGGGGTGGTCCCTAACAAAAGGAGCCTCCCAGATCCCGAGGACCAATGACAGCACACTTCGCCAGCCAAAGCCTCCCCACCCCAGCCACGCAGAAGGACCTGTCGGCCCACAATGCCTCGGCCTGGCGACCTATCCAAACCCCCGTCCATCTAGCCTGACCATCCCTCGCGACGAGTGTATAAAAGCCACCCCCAACACGGTCCAGGCATGGACTTCCTCGACCTGCCTCGTTCGGGTCCAGGAACCCTGCCCGGGAGTGCTTCGCATTAAAAAGCCTGTTAGACACTCTTTTCAGGGTCCTGGTCGTCTTTACCTAACATCTGGTGCCCAATGTGGGGCCCGAGGCGAGGGTCCATCCCACAACGAGCGGGATTTGCTGCCCCCTTGGGTCTGGCCAGCGCCGGACCAGGTCAACCAACCCGTCACCTCTCTGGGACCATTCAACCGTCTGGCAGGATACGGGGTTAGTTCCATCGGTCGGGCTCTGGGGGTTTTTGCTCCTGTTGCTACTATGCCTAGGGGGTCCCGGTTCCTGTAAATCGCGGCCACGTCTGGACCCCTCCTCTGCAGGCCAGGCTTGCTTCCTCGCCGCCTGTCAATTTGGAGACGTCCATCTTGGCTGAGTGGCCTTCTCCTCGCTGGGTTGACGGCCTGTTCGGGGACATCTGAACGGACCACTCCCAGCCCCGCTAACGACTGGTCCAGGACTTTCATTTCATATTCGCCATGGGGGAGGCTGTCTCCAAGGCTGACCGGCCCTGTCTACACCGCTAGAATGTCTACTCGCCAACCTCAGAACTCTACATATCTCTGGAGAAATTCGTTCCAAACGCTTAACCTTCCTTTCTTCTGAGACATGGCCCCAGTATTCTTTAGATAACGGCTCACAATGGCCGCCAACCAGAACTTTCGATTTTAACATCCTCCGTGACTTAGATAATTACTGCCAGAAGACGGGAAAATGGTCTGAGGTGCCCTATGTACAGGCTTTCTGGCTGTGTGCTCCCGTCCCACCCTGTATACCTGCTGTTCCCCTTCTGAAATTCTCCTAACCATGGCCCTTCCTGGCCCTACACCAACTCCCCCTCTATCACCCTCACCCACTCCCTCCATATCCACTCCTCCCCCCTCGTCCTCACAGCCCGGCCCTCCTGTGACTAGGCCATCTCTGTACCCANAGTTTGCTCAAATTCACGTCTGCTGAATCAGTGATGCTGTCTAACCATCTCATCTTCTGTCGGTCGGTTTCAGTACAACGCTTTTCCTTTTCTTCATTCCAATAAACTGAAACCCAGAAAGGGGATGTGACAGGCACTGATAAGGCAGCCAGTGTGTCTCAACTCCTGATCCCTCCATCAGTGTTCTTTCCTAAGGTAAACCAAGACCCTGTTTGTCCAAGAGAAGCCCCTTTATACCTACTGCATTGATGCAATCATCAACAGCACCCCATTCACACTCAAAGTGGCCCCAGTTGGAATAATAAACTATGTGGTCACCCTACCTAAACCCAGACTGCTTCAGAGTATCTTCAAAAGATCGTGAGAACTGAAAGGGGCCCATGATTGAGATTCTGCATGAATCACACACTCTAAAGACTAATTAACAACCCATGTGTAGTATTACTAAGTCTTTAGTGCTAATTCACTTTAAATGAGAATTTAGAGTTTTTAAATTAGACATGGCTAACCAGGAGTTGACTCATTGGAAAAGACTCAGATGCTGGGAGGGATTGGGGGCAGGAGGAGAAGGGGACGACAGANCATTAAAGCCTGTTAGACAGTCTTTTGTGTCCTGGTTTTTACCTAACATTAGGCGCCCAACGTGGGGCTCAAGGCGAGGGCCCATTCCGTGACGAGCGGGATTTGCAGCCCCCCTCGGGTCTGGCCCGTGCCGGACCAGGTCACCACATCACCGCTCCGGGACCATTCAACCGTCTGGCAGGATATGGGGTAAGTTCCAACGGTCGGGTTCTGGAGGGTGTTGCTCCCATTGCTATTTTCCTAGGGTGTCTCCGTCCCTTTAAATTGCGGCAGCGGCCGGACCCCACATCTGCAGGCCAGGCCTGCTATTCCCTGGCACCAGTCAACTTGGAGACGTCCGTCTTGGCAGAGTGGCCCTCTCCTCAGCTCACTGGGTTGACGGCCCATTTGGGGACGCCTGACCAGACCACTCCCAGCCCCACTATCGACTGGTCCATGACCTTCGTTTCATAGTCACCATGGGGGCAGCTGCCTCCAAGGTCGACCAACCCTGGTCTACACCGCTAGAATGTTTACTCGCCAACCTCAGAACTCTACATATCTCTGGAGAAATTCGTTCCAAACGCTTAACCTTCCTTTGTTCTGAGGCATGGTCCCAGTATTCTGTGGCTAACGGCTCACAATGGCTGCCAACCGGAACTTTTCGATTTTAACGTCCTCAGTGACTTAGATAATTACTGCCGGAGGACGGGAAAATGGTCTGAGGTACCCTACGTACAGGCTTTCTGACTGTTGCACTCCCGTTCCACCCTATATACTGCCCTCACCAAGTTCCTCCATATCCACTCCTCCCCCATCATCCTTACAGCCCAGCCCTCCTGTGACTAAGCCACCTCTATACCCACCCTTTCCTTCGTGCCCTGCCTCACCAACCTCCCCCACAACTCCCGTTCTGTCGCCCTCACCAACTTCCCCCATATCCACTACTCCCCCATCGTCCTCATAGCCCAGCCCTCCTGTGACTATGCTTCTCGCCACTCCCTTGGCTCCGCCTCAGCATCCACCCCTTCCTCCATGCCCACCTCTTTCTGACTCACCAGTCAGCTCACACACAAGGTCCAAGGCAGCTCCCAATCTGCCACCAGCTCCCCTGCTTCCTCTCCACCAGGAGGCCGGCCCGAAGGTTCTCACCCATGTCCATGGGCCCTTTTCACTCCAACATCTTGGCCATATTTAACAATGGCTAGGCTCCTTTTCAGCCCACCCCTCTAACTACATCAAAAACTTCACCCAGCTGCCTCAGTCTTATACCCTCACCTGGCAGGACATATTTGTCATTCTGGGGTCCACCACTACCCTAGAGGAGAGAAAGGCCATTTGGGTTGCAGCAAAAATTGTGGCTGACCAAAAACATCTAGCTAACCCAGCAGACCCAGTCTGGCCACCTGGAATGGCTGCTGTTCCAGATGTAGACCCAGACTGAGACTATAAGGAGGGCCAGAGAGGAAGAGCCAACATTCAATGCATGGTAAAATGCCTATTGTAGGGAATAGAGACCACCTCCCTCAAGGTAGTAAACCTACTTAAGCTAGATGAAGTAACCCAGGGCCCTGATGAGAACCCGGAAGCCTTTCTAAACAGACTGACAGAGGCTCTCACCACCTATACCCGGATTGCCCCAGATTCTCCGGCAGGAATTACCACCCTAGCCAACCGTTTTATATCCCAATCAGCCTCAGACATCAAAAAAAAAAAAAAAAACTCTCCAGGGTAGAGGATGGGCCTCAGACCCCCGCTCTGAGACCTGATAAAAATGGCCTTTAAGGTTTATAATGCCCGAGAAGAAGCCACCGAAGCCAGCTGCAAAGCAAAGCTTAAACAAAAAGCCGGACTCCAGCCTAACCTCCTTGAGAGACACACCCAGGCACTGATAGCAGCCTGCGGCCAGCCACGGGACAGTAGGTGGGTCTCCAGAAGCCACCGCCGGGAGCCTGCTTCAAATGCGGTCATGAGGGCCACTGGGCCCGCCAATGCCCAAACCACCAGCTCCTGACAAAGCTGTGTGCTCCTTGGAAACAGCCGGGACATTGGGCGAGTGATTGTCCCCGGGCGACTCAGGCCCCGGCCTTACTGGGCCGAGGTCTGGGCTCCCAAAAGGACATTTCCTCCCCGCACCCCGCCTTGGAACTTCTCTCCTTTGATGAAGATTGACGGCGCCCATAATCGAGGACCCCCATAACCCAAGCCGAGCCCAGAATAATGCTTCAAGTGGCGGGTAAGTCTATCAATTTCTTGATAGATATGGGGGCTACTTACTCGGTTCTTCCCTGCTTTGGGGACACCTTACATCCTTCCTGGGTCTCGGTGGTAGGTATAAACGGCACAGCTTCATGACCCTGGCAGACTGGGCCACATCCCTGTCGGCTTGATCACTTTTTGTTCACACACTCTTTTCTGATAATCCCTTCATGCCCCACTCCCCTGCTGGGGCGGGACATTTTAGCTAAGCTTAGGGCCACCACTCACCTACCTCTCTCACTTTCCTAATCTCTCACCTTGCCCCTACTCCTCCTTTGCTCCCCTGAGGCTCCAGTTGTCAACCCTAACATCTGGGACACTGAAATCCCTCTGGTAACAACTCATCACACCCCGTCTTGATTAAACTATGTGATCCTTCCCACTTCCTAAACCACCCTCAATTCCCCATTTCTCAGACTCACCTACACGGTCTTAAACCAATCACAGACCCTCTCTTGGGCCAGAGCCTCATAGTCCGCATGGCCTTGCCCTGCAATACCCCCATTCTCCCGGTACGGAAAGCTGCTGGCGGCTACCAACTGGTCCAGGACCTTCGACTGATAAACGAGGCCATGATCCCTGCCCATCCGATTGTCCCCAATCCCGATACCTTGCTTTCTGACATCCCTAGCAGTATGACTCACTTTACCATCACAGACCTCAAAGATGCCTTTTTCATTACTCCCTTACACCCAGACTGCCAGTTCCTCTTTGCTTTCACAGGAACTGACCCAGAAACCCGACAGTCCTCCCAGCTAACGTGGACAGTCCTCCCCCAAGGGTTTAGAGACAGCCCCCGTCGTTTTGGCCAGGCTCTGGCCCGGGATCTGGCTGCGTGCCCTCTGGCCCCTAGTGTCCTCTTACACTATGTGGATGACCTTCTGCTCTGCAGCCCCTCACAAGCTCTCTCTCAGACACGTACCACTTTTCCTCNCCCGTCGTTTTGGCCAGGCTCTGGCCCGGGATCTGGCTGCGTGCCCTCTGGCCCCTAGTGTCCTCTTACACTATGTGGATGACCTTCTGCTCTGCAGCCCCTCACAAGCTCTCTCTCAGACACGTACCACTTTTCCTCTGAACTTCCTTAGCTCTAAAGGATACCAAGCATCTCAACAAAAGGCCCAATCACCCAGACCTCGGTGACTTACCTAGGTCTAAAGATTACCCTGACAACCAAGGCTCTAACTACTGACAGACTCGGCCTTCTCCGAGACCCCTGACCCTCTTCCACTGGAGAACAAATCTTGTCCTTTTTGGAGTGAACAGGATTCTTCCAGCACCGGGTCCCCAACTATGCTTCGCTGGCTAAACCCCTCTACGCAGCCGCAAAGGACACCCCTACTGGACCACTCTCTTCAGAAACAGAGGTCCAGAAGGCTTTCTACAACCTTCGCTCAGCTTTGCTGCCCTCTTCCCTGCTCTTCCTGCCCAATCTCAACCTCCCCATCACCTGTACACTGATAAAAAAGGGGGCATAGCCTTTGGAGCCCTCATACAGCCTGCGGGCCCTGAAATGCTGCCAGTGGCATTTATCTCCAGTTAGACCCCAGCACCTGGGGATGGTTCCCCTGCCTATGTGCCCTGGCAGCAGTAGCTTCTCTATACGCAAAAGCAAAACAGCTAACTCTAGATCAACCCCTAACTATATTCTCACCACACCGCTTGGCCAACCTCCTGGCTTCCAAATTCCTATCAGACCTTAGCGACTCTCACCTCCGACAATTCCACCTGGTCTTTCTGGATAACCCCCAGGTTACTTTGGGCCGCAGCTCCCAGCCAAACCCTCTATCTTCTCTCCCCTCGCTTCCAACTGGGATATTCTTTCTCTGTCATCAATCCACCTTATTACAATGCTTCTCGCCTAACTGGACTCAGCCTTGCACCCCAGTCTTCCTTACTCCCTACGTGACCATTCTGACACCACAGGCAGTGGAAGACCAGAGCCAGCCAACTCGCCAACGCCAGAGGGCATTAGCTGCAACTCCCCTGCTCCTGGGGGGAGGTTTATTCACGGCCTTAGGACTGGGGGCAGGAGCACTGGGATCAGCCCTGAACTTCTACTATAAGCTGTCCGCAGACCTCAATCGAGACCTGGACAAGGTGGCGGATTCCCTAATGGCATTACAAACCCAGATATCCTCTCTGGCAGCAGTTGCCCCCCAATATCGAAGGGCCCTAGACCTGCTAATGCCTGAAAAACTGGGAACCTGTCAGTTCCTAAGGGAAGACTGTTGTTTCTTCATTAATGCCTCGGAGATAGTTCAGAACAAGGCCCAGGAGCTGAGAAAGAGCATCAGACTTAGACAGGCCGAGTCAGACAGTTTGGATTTCTTGGGATGGTGGAGGTCATCTTGGGCAAAATGGCTTCTCCCACTTCTCAGACCCCCGGAAGCCTTGCTCCTCATCCTGTCCATAGGACCTTGTATTTTTCAAGTCATCCTCCAGAAGATCAGGGAGCTGACCCAGACAGCTACTGGACAGATGTTGATGGTGGCCGCATACTCCAGACTCCCGTCTAGAGACCCTGAGGCCCCCTAAAGGTCACCGAGATCCGGCCAGGACCCTAAGTCGAAGTGACCCCCCAGTTCAGCAGGAAGTAGCCAGAAGCGATAACGGCACCTCTTATACTATCAAAAGGGTCAGAATGTAAGGCTGGACCCCAGGGCCATGATGGGCCGCTCCTCCTTTCTCCTGCAGGCANGCAGCCAAAAACAAGTTTAAAAAGCCACTGCAAACGAAAACTGCTAGAAAGGGCTAATGACATTTTGGAGTTGAAGCAACAAGGAAATGGATGTTACTGAGCAAGAAATTTAAAAGTTAACTAGAAATTGAAAGTTCTAGTGTTCAAGTGGCAAGCGTCCCAGTTCAGAATCTGTTCTTCAGCTCCTCCATTGTAGACTCTCCCTCTGAATAGGAGCCATCTCTTGGCTTATCTGTAAAAAATCCTAGCCATAATTGGGCCCTGGACCCTTAGCCTGACTCTGCCCCCAAGGATCACCCTCCTGGACTCCCTGACATGAGGCCCTGATGACTACTGAAACATGACCCTGACCCTGGTGCTATCTGCAGTGAGCCTTGGTTAGAGGTTGAAGTAGTCCTCAGATGTCATGACCTCCCCACCACAGTGACCTTCCAGCATCAGCCCTAGCAGGCAGAACAGCTGTCCCACTTCTGTCCACCCCACAAGCATGACAAAGACCAGATCTATCTTGCTTCAAGTAAAGTCCCTTTAAGTCCTAGGCTGAGACAAGACTCCTAGAACCAGGATCTCTTTCTCCAAAAGCAAAAATAAACATGTATTAGACTTTGTTGATGACTGTTGCAGGTTGATCACACACAATTCAAAATTCTGTCCTTCTCCACCCTGAGTGCAGCTGATAAGGCCATTCACCTGCCCCAGGTGGGCCTGCAGTCTTTATAATGCAGGATTCAAATATTCCCTCCCCTACTGCCTATCCAGGTTTTCAGTTCCTCTTTCATTATTCTCCCAAATTATAAAAAACCAGAGAGAAAAGTATGCTCACTACCCACCCTGCTCTGAATTAGGAATCTAAGCAGTTAATAAATTATCTGGTTAAGAGCCTCACGTTTTTTCCCTAAGAGGTGAAATATTCCCCCTAACCATTATTCATGCACTTATCACTCAAAGGGGACTGAGCACATATTCACCAGATTTGGCAACATTTCACTCTGAGACTGAAAACAAACATGATAAATTTCTCATCCAGAGAAAATTTTGGTGCTATGTATAGGCCACTGAAAATGAGAATGTTATGACTTTAGTGCTGTGATAATATATGGTAATAATTATATTAACAAGGAAAATTACATCCCTTTTCAGCAATTTCAGCTCGTACCACCCACATGAATAGTGGGCAGAAGCAAAAATGCTGAAATAGCACTAGTCATATAGAGGGAGCAATATTTGTTGAATTTAGAACCTACGTTAATCGCTTTTTTTAATCTATTGAGCTCCTACTATGTGCCAAGCACCATGTGAGCACAGTGGGGAATTAATGCAATATAGCCTCTGATCATAAGATGCTCACCGAGTAATAAGGGATTTTAGCTATGTACATAAATCACTGTAACGCCAGGTGGGAAGTGAGAGATGACAAAAGAGGGGTACAGATAGAGTTCTACAGGGTTTGAAAAGAGGAAGTCATCGCTTCTAGATAAAGCTCTGATGAAGATCTGGCTTGCCCAAAAAGCAATCAGACACCCAGGAGGCGAAGAATAAGCAGCACCCCACAGTTTTCCAGTATCAAGATAAACTGCAGCCAATTAACACTGGAAATTCTGCCAATGACCTGGCCCCAGAAAATATCCACCAGCAGCCTCCATAATCGGATAACCATGAAAGCAAACCTCATAGCCCATGGCTCCAGAAATCCTTCTAAAAACCCTTCTGCCAAGAACTTATAAATGAGTGGATTAATGAAATATAAATAGAGATTAAACACATGAGTAAAACTCTATAATTCATTTTGAAATTTTATTGGGATCAAATTTGAGATACTCATTCTGTTTATCTCTACCAATCTGATTAGCTTTTGTTTCCTTTCTCCCATGTACAAGAAGGGATAGAGGATTCGAAGAGAAATAACACACAACCAGATCCTGAGGTGTCTTGGAATCTCGTATGGGAGAGAAAGACTTACGAAATAATAGTAAAAATGATCTGCTGTTTCATCAGCATGATCTGGTGGAAAAAAACAGTTTTGAATCAGACTTACGTTGAATTCCTAGTTTGTAGCCTACTAGCTCTGTGACCTAAAACAGAATTATTGACTCTTTCTCTAGGTTAACATTCATTCATCTATAACTGTTCAAATCACAGGGCTGTGGTGAGGATTAAATAATACAATATCCTGAAAACATTTTTTCTAACGCCTACAAATATCTAATGAATCTGTAGAATAACATGCATCAGAAAGCTGCTGTGTGTCAGAAGGTTTTTCTTTTTAATGTTTAAAGAAAAGAATCTCAATTACTATGGTGTACACCTGAAACTAACAGAACATTATAAATCCATGATATGCCAATAAAATTTTTTAATTAAAAATAAGTGAAAAAAACTAAAATAATCCTCAAAGAAAGAGCTCATTTTGAAGTTGGAGGGACCAGGAAGTCTTTGTGAAGAAGGTATCATTTGAACAGGACCTTGGAGGACAAGTAGGGATTTGTCACCATGTCATCCGCTTTGGCTGACAGAGATGGGGTGAACAGGGCTGTGCTGAGATATGACCCTGGATTTTTAGAGGGCTAAGAATTTTATATATGAAAACACTTGACTTACAGAGTCACTCTAGACAAATCAGTACTTTAACACACATAACCTCCAAAATACCAGCCTATGTAATAAAAACTCCAGTGGTGTCCAAGACAAAGGACAAACACATGGCAAAGGAGGACAGTTCTTCCAGATCATAGAAAAAGGAGAGCTTTGAAAATCAGCATAATATTTATACCATAATTTTTTTAATTCAAACAAAAATTTTCTTATGAATATTAAAGCAAAAAATGCCATAATTTATTGGGAAACAATATAGAAGCATAATAAAGGAATAAAATAACACAATTCAGAGGAGTTTACCCTGCAATTGCAAAGAATTATAGGATTAAATACCAGGAAATTTATTTATAGAATTACTTAAAGTAAGGATAAAAAGTAAAATTTAAGGATAAATGGTTAAATTATTTAAAGGAAAAAAAAGAAATACATTGCCATTTCCACAGGTACTAAAGTCATCTAATGAAATTTAATATCTATTTCTAACTTTTAAAGAAAAAATGATAAAGTGTGAATAGGTACTTCATTAACATGGCAAATATATAAATATATGCAGCAACCTAAAAGTTATCACAATTAATGGGGAAATACTAGAAGATTCCTATTAAAGCCTGGAACAAATTCACTTGTCTTACTAATACTTCATATTACCCTGGAGCATCTAGGTAGTTAATAAAATTTGGTATCTGAAAAAAGAGAGAAAAATCATATAAGGAGAAAGTAAAAGTGTTATGACTCATAATTTTTAAAACGGATGAGGGTCTAGAAACTCAATAAAATCAACTGAGAAACTAATTTCTTGTATTGGTAACAAAAAGAATTAAATAATGTATTAGCTCAAAAAAATAATATGTGGAAAGAAATAATCTTCATGTATACATGTAACAATTAGAAGAAATAAAAGACACTAATTTACATGAGTAACAAAAAATGTAAAATATATATGAATAAATTTAACAAGAAAAGTGCAGAAGCTATACAAAACAATTTTAAAGTGCTTTAATATCAGTGCAAAGAAATAGAGGAAAACAATAGAATGGGAAAGGCTAGAGATCTTTTCAAGAAAATTAGAGACAGCAAGGGAACATTTCATGCAAAGATAGGCTCAGTAAAGGACAGAAATGGTATGGACCTAACAGAAGCAGAAGATACTAAAAAGAGATGGCAAGAATACACAGAAGAACTATAAAAAAAAATCTTCACAACCCAGATAATCACGATGGTGTGATCACTGACCTAGAGCTAGACATCCTGGAACGCGAACTCAAGTGGGCCTTAGGAAACATCACTACAAACAAAGCTAGTGGATGTGATAGAATTCCAGTTGAGCTATTTCAAACCCTAAAAGATGATGCTGTGAAAGTACTGCACTCAATATGCCAGCAAATTTGGAAAACTCAGCAGTGGCCACAGGACTGGAAAAGGTCAGTTTTCATTCCAATCCGAAAGAACGGCAATGCCAAAGAATGCTCAAACTACTGCACAATTGCACATCTCACACGCCAGTAAAGTAATGTTCAAAATTCTCCAAGCCAGGCTTCAACAATACATGAACCATGAACTTCCAAATGTTCAAGCTGGTTTTAGAAAAGGCAGAGGAACCAGAGATCAAATTGCCAACATCCGCTGGATCATGGAAAAAGCAAGAGAGTTCCAGAAANTTCTTGCTTAACATCCTCACTACATCTACCAGAGCCTGGGACTGCTCCTTCTACTGATGTGAGATTCCTCTTAGGCTTTGGGGGACCACTATATTCAGGGGTGATTGTCTCCTCAGTCCTCCTTCATGGAGGTTCCCATATCAGCTTCTGTCCCTCGATTAAAGGCTTCCTGGAGAATGCATATTCCTACAAACAGTGAGCAGTTACCCTCTAGCAAATCTTGGAGAAAATGGGTCTCAGTCTCAAAAGTGATGTAAAGATTAGGAAAATGCAGCAGGAATTAAGGAACTTAGGATGGATGTTATGATGTCAAAGAGATCTAGGTGATATATTCCTGCTCTTCAGCCACATTTAGGGTGTGTACTCAATCGCTCAGTCATGTGCCACTGTTTCTGACCCCATGTACTGTAGTCCGCCGGGCTCCTCTGTCCATGCAGATTCTCCAGGCGAGAATATTGAAGTGTGTCCCATGCCCTCCACCAGGGATTGTGCCCAATCCAGAGATCGAACCCAGGTCTCCTGCATTGCAGGCTCATTCTTTACCATCTGAGTCACCAGATTTAGGGCAGTTCTAAAATATTTACTCTCAGCACCTCCCTGTGGGTCCAGTGGTTATGTGCTCCCAATGCAGGGGTCCTAGGTTTGATCCCTAGTGAGGTAACTTGATCCCACATGCCACAACTAAAATTCTCACATCCAACAACTAAGAGTTCTCTTGCCACAACTAAAATCTCACATTCCACAACTAAAGAGCCTGCATGTGGCAACAAAGATTCCAAGTGTCACAACTAAGACCCAGAGCAGTCAAAAAATAAATAGAAATAACTCTTTTTAATTAAAAGAAAGAAAATGTTTACTTTCTACATAGAAGGACAGCACCAGATAACCTTGTAAGCCCTCGATCACTTGAGGCTCTCTGAATTTGCACATGCAGATCATCATATGCTTACTATTATCTCCTTCTCTCCTTTATTCATACCTCTTAATTATTTTGTGTTTGTATTGCCTTTGCTAGGTATTCCATCCCAGTGTTTTCATCACAGAGTCCTTCTTTCTATCACTCAAGATACATTTTGGAGTGCTAGAAGACAGTGAATTAACTGACTCATGAGCACCTCAGGCTGAGACCAGTGGAAGGCTATACACTGTGGACAAATTAAGACCAGCGCTCCGGTCCCAGCTCTGTCTCTTATCAGCTGTGTGGACTTGGGTCCGTCCCCAAACTCGGGGGGTCTCAGGTGAAGTGGCTTCTGTAGGGGTAGTGGCATGGCGCTAAAGCACCTGGCACACTGAGACTTTACACAATATCTGTTTTTACTATGATTATGATTCTTTTCACTCTGGAGGATACCACCTACCCTGATGAAGTTTTTAAATCCAGGAGATGGCAGAGAATCTGTGGCATTCTTGGACATGGAACACCAAATCAGTCCAAAATGCTCCTTAGAAAGAATCTTTCATTTCCACTACTAAATCATATTTTGAGCTATCACTTTCCACTTTGATGTATTGGAGAAGGAAATGGAAACCCACTCCAGTGTACTTGCCTGGAGAATCCCAGGGACGGGGGAACCTGGCGTGCTGCCTTCTCTGGGGTCACACAGAGTTGGACACGACTGACGTGACTTAGCAGAAGAGGTAGTATTTTAACTGAATAAAATTCCAAGAATCCAAATTTGATTCCAAGACTAATTCTGTCTTCCTTTCCGGCTGCTCTTTAATGTGAACAACTCCTAGAGACTTCCTTAGTGGTCCAGGGGTGAAGATTCTGTACTCCCAATGCAGGATGCCTGGGTTCCACCACTGATTAGGGAACTAGGTCCCACATGGCACAGTTTTGCTGCAACTAATAGTTCACACACCACAACTAAAGATCCTATATGCCACAACTGAAACATTCCTCATGCTGCAACCAAAGAAGTCTCAGGCTGCAAGGAAGATCAATGACCTTGCATGCCAAAGATAAGACCAAGCATAGCCAAATAAATAAGTAAACAAATAAAATAAGCCCCTATCTTCATCAATTTCACCATCACTGAAAATATACTCACCTCACAGACTTTGGTGGAATTATCAACATAGCCAAAAACGCTGAATGGAATGCCCTTTCAATAAAATGAGCTCTGTTTCCACGACTCACAGCAGAGTGTCAACACACTGGCTTCTGAGTTTCCGGTTTCATTCTACTATTACTTTTTTCACAGAAGCTCCTTGGAGATGATGTGCATGAAACATCTCGGTTGTGCACTGTGTTCACGGGCACGGGGACAGGAGCACAGGGCACATTCCACCCCCACCCCAGGGGGGATTTCTCTCTCGTCTACTCATGCTGCTCTTTAGTCAGCCTGTCGTGTCTGACCCTTTTCTACCCCATGGACTGAACAGATTGCTCTGTCCATGGGACTCTCCAGGCAAAAATACTGGATTGGGTAGACATTTCCTCCTCCAGGGGATCTTCCTGACCCAGGGATTGAACTCATGTCTTCTTCAGGGGCAGGCGGGTTCTTTACCAGTGAGCCACCTGGGAAGCCCCATGATTTCAAAGCAATTGTTCAGGGTCGTTTTCCATTCTAGGCTTAAGTCTCTCAACTTTGAGACCTGCCGTCTGAGGGTCTGACCCCTATTCAGTGTTTCCTCAGCCTCCCTGGTGGGCTCGCCCTGTGGCCTAACTTAACACTACCTTCCACCGCCAGACTTTTATTGTCCTAAAGTCTCCAAGTGCCTTGCCTGTGTATTTACTCTAGACTTCTCATGAGGAAGCCCTCAATCCCCTCACCTCCTTACACCTCATTTTTACTGGGCCCCTAGATCTCAGGTCACCAGCTACTTTAGATGAATGCTACTCTTAGACTCTAGAATTCTATAAGAAGGGGTTGAGTTTATTTTTCTTAGCATCCCCAAAACCACCCAGAAGCCTCCTAAAGAGCACATGCTAAGTTCATATTTGAACAACTATAGTGCAAGTGTGCAAGAAAGCAGTTTAACTGGGATTTCACTTCTCCCACATTCTTAAATGAGCTAAGCCAATCCACGTAAATAAACTTCGATTTTACAAAGAAAGACTATAACAAACAAAACAACGAACAAGTGAATATCTCTTAAGATTTTTTTTTTTTTCGGTATCTGATAATCACACAGATTTCACTGTGGAAAAATTTCCATTTTCACGAAAGAAATCCATATTCCAGTATCATGTCATCTTGTTCTGAATGACAAGAAATGCTTCAAGGATTTCAGTCCGTGCTATGTACTACAAAATTTCTTATTTTTCAACTTGATAATCTGCAGTACATGTGGGAACTGTGCCATTAGTATACTCTGGACTCTGAAGCTAAACACATCTTTAATTAAAAGGAACAACATTTAAAAACAGAAAAATGAAAAGTCTCCAATTTGTGCATATTGTATAGGAAGACGTTATATGCTGAATTTCCATGAGCCCCACCTTGGCCCTCCATTAGTGGGAAGATTGCCTGCTTTCTTGAAATGGAATGTGAAGTATATGCTCAGACTTCACTAGGGGTGGGAGGAGCTTTGGACACGCTCCAGAAAGTGCACTGGCCTGGCACCGAAGGAGCCCTGGCTGCAGCTCTGGCTCTGGCTCTCTCTTCTTCAGCTCTCAAAGCCTCTTCATACCAGAATGGGAAGGCACTGGACTTTGTATCATTGACATTAGCCCCAAACTCTCACATTATTTTATATAGCTATATCTATCATGGAAGCTTCCCTTACTAGTTTACAAAATTGTACTCATTCCCACTGAAACCATTCTCACAGAAATCTAGTCAATCTAATCAGACTAGGACCACAGCCTTGTCTAACTCAGTGAAACCAAGCCATGCCTGCGGGGCAACCCAAGACAGGCAGGCCATGGTGGAGAGGGCTGACAGAACATGGTCCACTGGAGAAGGGAATAGCAAGCCACTTCACTATTCTTGCCTTGAGAACCCCATGAACAGTATGAAAAGGCAAAATGATAGGATACCAAAAGAGAAACTCCCCAGGTCATTAGGTGCCCAATATGCTACTAGAGATCAGTGGAGAAATAACTTCAAAAAGAATGAAGGGATGGAGCCAAAACAAAAACAATATGCAGTTGTGCATGTGACTGGTGATAGAAGCAAGATCCGATGCTGTAAAGAGCAATATTGCATAGGAACCTGGAATGTCAGGTCCATGAATCAAGGCAAATTGGAAGTGGTCAAACAAGAGATGGCAAGGGTGAANAGAGACGGCCCAGCCCGGGAGGGGGCTGCTGCTCTTGTTAGAGCGAACTTCCCAAGACAAGGCTCTTGTCTTGTCTGTGACTGGCAACAGGACCTAACGCAGCAACCAAGCCTCTTAAGGATGGTCCCCATTAAAGCCACGGCCATCAGGCTCCTCTTCCTTCTGTAGACCAAGCTAATCTTCTTAGTCCTTCTGGGCTCTCTTCTAACTTGGCCCCAAAGAGCTCACCCACCCCGCTCCCTGCCCCGGGAATCCAACAGCATGCATCACGCGTGTGAGTACGGCCCTGTCTGCCTGGGCTGGTCACGTCCCTGCAGCCCCAGGAGCCTGGCCACAGCCCTGTCACCAGGCCACGTGTTCCGGCTCAGCGGCTCTGCGGCTGAATGTGAACTGTGGCAGGCAGGTGGGACCCGTGGCGGGAGTCACGGATGCTGATGCCTACAAAAGAAAGGGCAGGCCCTCGGAGAGGGGGTTGAGTTCCAGGCTCACTTGCCTGTTGTCCCGGGTCTCCCATCCAGTGGGCGGGGGGCAGCAGAGAGAAAGAAGCAGGAAGCAGAGACAGAGCTAATTCCAGACGATGAGAAATGCTAGCGGGGAAGTGAAGAGGTGAGTCAAGAAGGAGTCGATTCCTGAGGGCCCTTCGGGATGAGAGGGCAGGGGCGCATCTCAGCTGAGCCTGAACGGCGGAGGAGAGCCTCAAGCAGGGCCACGGCTGGTGCGAAGGCCCCGAGGCAGCCAGGCTTGAGGTGTCCGAGGCTCAGCAGGAAAGCAGAGGTCAGGAGGAACATCAGCAAGAGCAGAGGCTGCGGCCACAGCGGGGGCTCCAGAGAGNTACAGAAGAGGGTGGAAAATGTTACTAGTTTTCAGGTAAATGTGAAATAAAAACCACAAAAGATACTCTACTCCTATTGAAATGGCTAAAATTACTTAAGTGCTGGCAAGGTTGTGGGGACCCTCGTCCACTGCCCATGGGAATGTGGGCTGGTAGCTTTGGAAAGCAATTTGATAGCTTCTCATAAAGTTTAACACATACCTAATCCATGACTTAATGGTTCCACTTTGGCTGTTTTCCCTGGAGAAGTAAAAACATATGTCCTCAAAAATCTATTATAAGGATGTGTTTGGCAGCTTGATTCGTATTAGTCAAAAACTGGAAACCACTCAGATGCCCATTTCTTCCAGGTTTCTCTTGAGACACTCTCATTAAATCGCTTGCACAAGAATCAGCATCTCTGACTGCACCCATCTCTGAATCCATCACTGTGCTGGGAGATACAGGTCTGGGGCTCTGTCCACTCCTGAACCTGGATATGGGAGTGATTTCTTCAAGAACATGAGGAGTGAGAAGCCTGAGCTGCCGTTGCCAAGGAAATCGATACGGGGTGGGCGGCACTGTGTGTGTGGTGGGTTGATGGGGTCGGAGTTGGTGGGAAGAGTGAAGAGAGCCTTCCCAGGTCAGTCCTCCACCCGCAATGAGTGTGGACCATCACCAGCTCAGTTGGTGCTCTCTCCCTGATGCCTGCCCTAGGCAACTCCCTCCTCCCTGCTTTTTCCCTGCCCCTGGGGGAATCAGTTCCACCTCTTTAGGCCCTGAGGAAGGCAGCAGGCATCATCTCTGGATTTGTCCCCAGCTCAAACTCCTGCAGTTAACTCATCTCAATTCTCCCCACATCTGCTTCCAGTCCTTAGGAGACCCAACTTCCAAATCTCTTTCAGCTTTCAGTTTGATTAACAGAAGGTTATAAACAAGCCCCAGAAATAAGGAAAACCATCATCTCCCCCGGGTAGCCAGAGACTATTGGCAAATGTCACATTGCTATGCAACCAATATATATTTCTTTTACTTTCGTGTAGATAAACAGAGCTCAGCTAATNTTGAACTGTGGTGTTGGAGAAGACTCTTGAGAGTCCCTGGGACTGCAAGGAGATCCAACAAGTCCATCCTGAAGGAAATCAACCCTGAAATATTCATTGGAAGGACTAATGTTGAAGCTGAAGCTCCAATACTTTGGCCACCTGATGTGAAGGACTGATGAATTGGAAAAGGCCCTGTTGCTGGGAAAGATTGAAGGCGGGAGGAGAAGGGGATGACAGAGGATGAGAGGGTTGGATAGTGTGACCGACTGATTCAGTGGTCACGAATCTGAGCAAACTCCTGGGGGCAGTGAAGGACAGGGGCGCTTGGCATGCTGCAGTCCATGGGCTCGTGGGGTCGGGCATGCCTTAGCGGCTGAACAACAAGGACAGGATAAGCACACTTGGGACATGGCAAAGAGCAAGGGTCCTGCACTCCTGGCTCTACAAATCTGTGCAAGGACACCCCTCCAACCCAGAAAGACTCTCAGAAGGAGAGGTAAAGGCTTCCAGAGGAAAGGAGTCAGCTGTGCCCGACACCTCCCACAACACAAAGAATTTGTGTGGATCCACACAGACCAAGAAACATGACACCACAGTGAACATGACTGCATTATGGCTGCCAGCACCAGCAGGGAATTTACAGAAAAAAAAAATCATTTTGAGCAAAAAAGGCAATTACAGAAGAATGCACAAACTATGATTACATTTGTGTAAAATTCAGAAAGCGCCTAAACTCTGAAATACATTGTTTAGAAATAATCCTTCTATGTAAACATGCTTCTGAAAACCACAGCAGTGACTGGCACCTCTTCAGGAGATAATTATTCCTGGGGAGGGTCGCGGCTCCCAAGGGTGCTGGGGTACGGAAACGGCTATTTCTTGGGCTCAGAGGGAGGTACTGGTGGGGGTCTATGGTATCAGCGTTCTTTATACTTGGCATGAACATAGACAAGGTTTCGTGTGCAGGCCGGATTGCCAATTCTTTTCAAAAGAAGAATGAGCTGGAGCTAACAGTGTGAATGGCAAGGGCATCTCGAGTGGTGGGAGCTCCTCAGCGAAGGTGGCACCAGGTAGGTCCCAGGGGAACTTTCTAGATGGAGAACCTAAAACAGGCCAGCTTGTTCATAGGAAGGGTTCACAGCTGGATCTCCACTGAGAAAATTCTGCACTCGATGTGCCCCAAACGTCTTAACACCTGCTTGATGAGTTTCATCTTGCATCCATAACATGAGTTCATGTGTGGATAACAAACTAGACAAAGTCCTGTCTTGTCTGTGTAAATCCAATAAGTTTTCTCCTAAAAGCAGCACATTCTCCCCATTAGAAACACATATGTCTTTCTCACGGAAGCCAGCTGAGTCTCCGGCACTCTGGGGTGTGGGTAATTACGCTGCAGCAGCATGTCTGTCTCTACGAACCTCTAAAATGTTAATATGTATTGTGACATGTTTGATTAGAGTGGAGGAGGAAACAACTCCCAGGCAGAAAGAGAAGAGGCTGCACACCCGGACGGCTGGGTTACTGTGGCTACACAGCCTGGCTCGGCAGCCGCGGAGTCCGCTGATGGGACGAGCGGACGGCTCCAGAGGCCACGAGGACTGTCGGGCTCGGCAACCTTGCCGCCTTGCTGTACAGCCTGGCCGGTAAGTTCCTGGTAGAGAAAAGACGAGTCACCTCCCAGCTGTTCTGTGGCAGGACAAAGTGTTAAATTTAGACCGTGAAATGGCTCTGGAAGCAAAGGAACAGGTGGCAAATGGCTTCCAAGGCAGATGGCACTTTTAACGGCTGTGTTCACCAGTCACTCGCTGAACCGGAGACCATGGCGGTCACTCACGCTCTGCCATTTTCACTTGAATGCTTACGAAATGGGGGGTGAAGCCTTAAAAATAGCTACTGTCATTCTTAAAAAGGATCACTTTGCTTCATCAGACAGGGGCAGACGCTGGTGTGGCGTGGTGCTTTTACCTTCCCTAAGGTGGGTGCCCACTTCACACTCCCCTGTAACATCGAGGGGTCTGCCGAGGGGTGCAGGTCAGAGGCCTCCCGGAGAGGGCTCCCCCTGGAGAGGGCAGGAAGCAGGTCCTTCCGGCGGATCCTTTGACACGGCATCAGTTCTGCCCTGACAAACTCCACCTTCTCCTTAAAAACTAAAAAATAGGATACAAGGTATGCTCTCCCCCTGAACACGCTCCTTCCTTGACCTGAAAATTCCAAGGCTTCAGGGACAGTTGGGAATAAGGCAAAGCGCATTAGCTGAGACCTGCTGGAAGGAAGCGAAAAGAAGGGCAGCCCTCCCCATCTGCTGATCCTCTTTAACCAGCTGCCCGCCCACGTCTGAGTGCCCCCCAGTGAGGTCTCTCTGGGTGCTCCCTCGTATTCCCTCCTCTTCCCCCGACCTCGCCCCTGATTCAGGAGCAAGCAAGAGAGAGATGGCGTCAGAAATTACAGCCATCACGTGAACAAGTGGAAGCGGCTGTATCCATCCCATGGAGAAGGGACGCTGAGGTCCAGGCAGTCGCTGGAGGGTTAGTCTTGGATGGTGCTTCAGGCCGGGCAGGGAGGGGACCACATGTCTTGGCAGCAGGTGCCTCCCAGGCTGGGCAGGGGGCTGGCGACCACACAGGCCGACGTGAGCCAGCGGGAGACCCCGGGGCGCGCGGGGCTGCCCAGAGGAGCTGCGGCAAGGATCGCTTGGCTGCACGTGCCAGCAGTGCTCTGGGAGAGAAAACCCGCTTTGGAACTGAATGTGGAATGGGTCAGGGGGTCTGTAAATAGGGCATCTTATTAGAAATCCAAAGCCACGATAAAGGCATATCGTTCAGCAGTGCTCACAGCTGATCTTTCCAGCACCAAGCCTTCTTTTGGGTCCTTCAGTTACTGGATCAGAACTCTCCAGGGAGCCTCTTCACACACTAATCCTGGTTTCCACCAGGTAGGTGGACGTCTAGACCATGAACTAAGACTTCTCCATGGAGGCACCCCTAACATCTGGGGCCAGATTATCCTTCCCGGGGGGCTATCTCAGACTGTCACGTGCGTAGCTGAGTCCCTGGTCTCCACACCAGCAACAACCACCAGGTCTCAGCAAAGAGTACCTCTGGCCGTGGGTGAGGGTCCCTGGGAGCAAGCTTCCCCTCACTGAGAATCACACAGAGCTCCTGAGGTCACCAGGCTTCTATTACCAAGCCAAGGGCATGAATAAAATCGTCTGACTCATTTATCTAAAGTGGGATTATCCTCTACCTAGAAACAGGGTCACCCAGCTGTGATGCTTTACATGCTTTTGGGACTTCCCTGCTGGCCCAGTGGCTACGAGTCCCACTTCCAGTGCAAGGAATACAGGATCGATCCCTGGTTGGGGAACCAAGGTCTCACATGATGCAGAGCAACCAAGCCCACGCCCTGCAAGTCCTGAGCCCCTGCTCTGGAGCCCCAGAGCCACAGCTGGACGTCCCAGTCCAGTTCAGCTCAGTCGCTAAGTGGTATCCGACTCTCTGTGACCCCATGGACCACAGCATGCCAGGCCTCCCCGCCCGTCACCAACTCCCGGAGCTTGCTCAAACTTATGTCCATTGAGTCGGTGATGCCATCCAACCCTCTCATCCTCTGTTGTCCCCTTCTCCTCCTGCCTTCAACCTTTCCCAGCATCAGGGTCTTTTCAAATGAGTCAGCTCTTCACATCACGTGGCTGAAATTTTGGAGTTTCAGCTTCAGCATCAGTCCTTCCAATGAATATTCAGGATTGAGCTCCTTTAGGATGGACTGGTTGGATCTCCTTGCAGTCCAAGGGGCTCTCAAGAGTCTCCTCCAGCACCACAGTTTGAAAGCATCACTTCAAAAGACGTCGCAGGCACCTCAGAGAAGGAGCCCACAGCTACCGCTGAGACCGACACACAGCAAAATGAATTAACATTAAAATCGACTCGAATACTCGAATACGGAGCAGTCTTCCCGGAAGCGACTCTCTGAGGCTCTGAAACCTTTGCTGGTGATGCGCTCAGTCCCCTCGGGCGCCCTCCCCCCACCAGCCCTCCTTCCTCCCAACCCGCTCCCTCCTCCTCCCTGCCCGCCTCACGTGGTTAGGGGTCTCCTGGCAGAAAGCAGGACCTCCACTGAGAGTCGGGAGCGCCCACTCTTCAGCCTCCCCGGATCTCACTCCGTGGGCTGCTGACAGTGGCCAAAAACCCACTCTGACCCACCCACTATCTGCCCTCGGTCTCTTTCAAGTCTTGGTTTCCAGAAAGCATCCCGGCGAAACGCTGGGAAGGGTTTCCCCTGGACACGGGCAGTCCCTCTCAAACGCCTTCTGCTGACATCGAGAGGAGTGAGCCGGGGCGCAGGACTAGGAGGGCAGGTGGGCCCGCCTCCCCAGGAACCGCTTCCGGGGCAGCCCTGGCGGAACCGCGTGCACCACGACGCCTGGGGCTGGCCACAGAGCCCGGAGGGCGCCCGCCAGGCTGGGGCCGGCGGCCCGGACAGCAGCCCCGGGCCACCCCTGCGCCCATCAGGGATCCAGGAGGGAGGGACCGGTGCCCACTCCCCAGAGGCTGTCTCAGCAGCCACCTGCTGACTGCGGCCCCGCATGCTCTGAGAGCCGCTCCGGCAGGCTTCTACAGGATAGAGCCACGGATTCTGCCTTTGTCTAACTGAACGCACATGACGGCGGATTTGATTATAGAGCATCATAAAACCCCAGCGAGGAAAGAGGATCATGTCGCTTTACAACCACAGGAGACGGGAAGCGTGAAGCCGCCCCTGGGGTACACAAGGTTTGGTCTGGGGTTCTTTCTAAGATTAATTTGCTCAGAAAATAATAAGTCATCCTTAATAAATGCCAATGGACTGACGGATTTTAACCAAAATCTTGACACAGCTGTAAATTATGTTCCACACAAGAGATTATCCATGCATTTTATTTCTTTCCCCCGTCACACCCTAAGTGCATGTTCACTGACACGCTGAAATAGAAACAACAGTCTGTTCTTGAGAATACAACTTTCTATTGACCAACTGATTTACCGAGTTAACATAGAAACACGCACGCCCAGGCCCAGGGTTGAGAAGACCACAACGCTTACACCAGGAACAAGCTCAGAAAGCCAGTAACACTCCCCAGCCTGGAAAGGAATGAAACCAGCTTATCTCTAGTCCTCCCACAAAGACGCGCGCGCATGTGTGTGTGTGTGTGTGTGTGTGTGTGTGTGTGTGTGTGTGTATCACAATCCAGTGGTGTCTCTGTCCCTGATAACAGAGCCATCAATGATATAACCCTGGAGAAGGAAATGGCAACCCACTCCAGTACTCTCGCCTGGGAAATCCCACGGACAGAGGAGCCTGGCCAGCTACAGTCCACGAGGCCACAAAGAGTTGAGCATGACTTAGCGATTAAACAAACAATGATACAGTACTAGTATACAATTCTAGGTTTAACTGTGGTACAGAATTGATAATCCCATAGAATTTCCATCCAAGTCTCACTGCATCATGTGAAAAACTAGAACTCCAATAAATAGTACTAGCTAACTGGACTCCAACGCTTACTAAATGCCCTCCAAATCAACCCTGCTTTTGTGACATTTAAGGACGGACGGACCCAAAGATGCACTCGCCAGGATGGCCGGGGCACACGTCTGCTGGTGACAGTGAGCAAGCACGCGTATGCAAGCTGAGGACAACCAGTCCCGGACCAGGCCCTCCAGCTCCCTCATCCTCATCCTCATCCCTCTCCTTCCTGAGACCCTCATCCTGCACCTCAGCTCACAACACCAGTGTCCACCAGCCCCGCCTCGGCCCCGAGGACTTGGAACAGCAGGCCCACTGCACGGGGGGACTCAGAGCCTTGGTGGCCCCTTGGCGCTCAGCCGCAGGCTTTGGGGGGCCCCTGCACAGGCCCTGCCGTGATGGGGGGACCAACACCTTGTGCTCAAAACAGGCCTGGGCCGGCCCTGGAGGGACGGCTCAGTGAGAGCCCCAGGCGAGTCTGCGCTGTGTACTTCTCTGTTTCATTAACTTGGATGCATAGTTCTTTTCCAGCACATTGCCTATGCTTTCTTCCAAGTTCTGCCTCAGACAATTAGATATTTCTCTGTTTTGCACATCAATCCCCATGAAGAGTAAGTAAAGGCGTGCCTCGTTTCTTCAGATGGAAACTTGGCACTTTGTTTCACGGCAGGAGATGCCCAGGTTGACCCTCTGACCCACACGGCCTTGGTCAGTGGTACTGAGGTCCCTGAATGTGGTCTGAGGATGAGCACACCCAGGAATCCCTCCCCAGGGCTCCCAGCACCAGAGCCCAGGAAACCATGGACCTGGAGGCCAGCAGGGCCCCGCCTGGGCTGCCATGCTGTGGACCCTCGCCAGCCCACGGCTCTGAGAGACCGGGCTGGGTACTTACCGGGGAAGGGTGTGGTCCGCAAGGGCATTCTGATGGGCGCCAGGGTCAGCAAGTGGCAGGGCTGCACCCTGGAGGGGGACGGGCCCCCGGGCCCCGTGGAGTCCACGGAGACCACGGCTGTGGCGGCGGCTGCGATGGCCACGGTGGGGCCGCTGCCCACAGGCTTAAGGCTGCTGTGACAACCACCTGCAGAGGGGGACAGAGAGGTCAGCACGGGAGGCCCGGCATCCACTGCAGACAGTGCCATTCCATCATGGAGCATTTGAGCACCAAGGAAGCAAGAGTGTGGTGACCCCCTTTCTTGGAAGCCCGTGACCTGGCCACTGTCCCTGAAATAAGTGTGATGAGCTCTCGACCCGTCCAGATGCCACCTGTGCACAGAGCTGTGCGCATCAGGGCCACAGTCTGCAGAGGACAAGCCTGCCTTAGAGAGACGGCACTTTGCTGCCGCTCACAGTACAAAGTTCAGTAAACAAAGCCTCTTACACGGTCACCTCCACCTCTATGCAGCTTTTGGGTCAACCAGTCATCACTTGGCTGAACGGATGCCAAGCGTGTTCTGGGTCTCAGGGACAGAGCTACACGTCTCACACTTTAAATACCAAAGGGCACGCTTGGTGCCAGATTCCTGCGTTTCTCTTCATTTCTGTCTTTTCGCATTTTCCAAATGCGCTATGATGGCATTCACAGACTTTTTAAATTTAATTTTTTATAGGGCAGGTTTAGAGCTACAGACAACTTGAGCAGCAAGTACAGAGAGTCCCCACATACTTTCCTCCATCACCCACTTGGATTGGGTGCTACGTTCATGAGCCAATGCTGACACATTAGGAGCCCAAGTCTATCGTCGCTACCGCCCACCGTTTGTGTTGTTTATTCTGCGAGTTTCTTCAAATGCAGGACTAAAAACCCTGTGTGCTCTGCCCGTTCACCTCCACAAGCCAGAAATGACTGAACACAATGAGGAAGACGTGTGGTAAGCTGAGACTGGCTGAAAGCAAGGCTCTTGCACCATTAGTCAAGGTGTGACGGCAANGGACTCCAACACTTACTAAATGCCCTCCAAGTCAACCCTGCTTTTGTGACATTTAAGGACGGACGGACCCAAAGATGCACTCGCCAGGATGGCCGGGGCACACGTCTGCTGGTGACAGTGAGCAAGCACGCGTATGCAAGCTGAGGACAACCAGTCCCGGACCAGGCCCTCCAGCTCCCTCATCCTCATCCTCATCCCTCTCCTTCCTGAGACCCTCATCCTGCACCTCAGCTCACAACACCAGTGTCCACCAGCCCCGCCTCGGCCCCGAGGACTTGGAACAGCAGGCCCACTGCACGGGGGGACTCAGAGCCTTGGTGGCCCCTTGGCGCTCAGCCGCAGGCTTTGGGGGGCCCCTGCACAGGCCCTGCCGTGATGGGGGGACCAACACCTTGTGCTCAAAACAGGCCTGGGCCGGCCCTGGAGGGACGGCTCAGTGAGAGCCCCAGGCGAGTCTGCGCTGTGTACTTCTCTGTTTCATTAACTTGGATGCATAGTTCTTTTCCAGCACATTGCCTATGCTTTCTTCCAAGTTCTGCCTCAGACAATTAGATATTTCTCTGTTTTGCACATCAATCCCCATGAAGAGTAAGTAAAGGCGTGCCTCGTTTCTTCAGATGGAAACTTGGCACTTTGTTTCACGGCAGGAGATGCCCAGGTTGACCCTCTGACCCACACGGCCTTGGTCAGTGGGACTGAGGTCCCTGAATGTGGTCTGAGGATGAGCACACCCAGGAATCCCTCCCCAGGGCTCCCAGCACCAGAGCCCAGGAAACCATGGACCTGGAGGCCAGCAGGGCCCCGCCTGGGCTGCCATGCTGTGGACCCTCGCCAGCCCACGGCTCTGAGAGACCGGGCTGGGTACTTACCGGGGAAGGGTGTGGTCCGCAAGGGCATTCTGATGGGCGCCAGGGTCAGCAAGTGGCAGGGCTGCACCCTGGAGGGGGACGGGCCCCCGGGCCCCGTGGAGTCCACGGAGACCACGGCTGTGGCGGCGGCTGCGATGGCCACGGTGGGGCCGCTGCCCACAGGCTTAAGGCTGCTGTGACAACCACCTGCAGAGGGGGACAGAGAGGTCAGCATGGGAGGCCCGGCATCCACTGCAGACAGTGCCATTCCATCATGGAGCATTTGAGCACCAAGGAAGCAAGAGTGTGGTGACCCCCTTTCTTGGAAGCCCGTGACCTGGCCACTGTCCCTGAAATAAGTGTGATGAGCTCTCGACCCGTCCAGATGCCACCTGTGCACAGAGCTGTGCGCATCAGGGCCACAGTCTGCAGAGGACAAGCCTGCCTTAGAGAGACGGCACTTTGCTGCCGCTCACAGTACAAAGTTCAGTAAACAAAGCCTCTTACACGGTCACCTCCACCTCTATGCAGCTTTTGGGTCAACCAGTCATCACTTGGCTGAACGGATGCCAAGCGTGTTCTGGGTCTCAGGGACAGAGCTACACGTCTCACACTTTAAATACCAAAGGGCACGCTTGGTGCCAGATTCCTGCGTTTCTCTTCATTTCTGTCTTTTCGCATTTTCCAAATGCGCTATGATGGCATTCACAGACTTTTTAAATTTAATTTTTTATAGGGCAGGTTTAGAGCTACAGACAACTTGAGCAGCAAGTACAGAGAGTCCCCACATACTTTCCTCCATCACCCACTTGGATTGGGTGCTACGTTCACGAGCCAATGCTGACACATTAGGAGCCCAAGTCTATCGTCGCTACCGTCCACCGTTTGTGTTGTTTATTCTGCGAGTTTCTTCAAATGCAGGACTAAAAACCCTGTGTGCTCTGCCCGTTCACCTCCACAAGCCAGAAATGACTGAACACAATGAGGAAGACGTGTGGTAAGCTGAGACTGGCTGAAAGCAAGGCTCTTGCACCATTAGTCAAGGTGTGATGGCAAAGGAAACGTTCTTGAGGGCAATTAAAAGTGTTGCTGTAGAAGCTGCGGCAAGTTATTCAGAAGATCTAGCTAAGATAACTCATGAAGATGACAGTACTAACTAATGTATTTTCAATGTAGACAAAACAGCCTTCTATTGGAGGAAGATGGCCTCTAGGACTTTCTTAGCTGGAGAGGAGAAGTCAACACTTCAGAGCTTCAAAGGGCAGGCTGACTCTCTTGTTAGAGGCTATCACAGCTAGCCCCTAAGTTTTAGTTGAAGTCAATACATTCACCATTCCCAAACTCCCAGGGCCCTTAAGCATTATGCTAAATCTACCCCCCCCGCCCCCCACCCCCCCCCACCCCGTGCTCTACAAACAGGATAGCAGAAGCACATCTCTTTACAACAGGCCTACTAAACATGGAGCCCACCGCTGAGGCCTACTTCTCAGGAAAAAAAAAGAAATGGATTTATTTCAAAATATTACTGCTCACTGATGATACACCTGGTCACCCAGGAACTTTGATGGAGACAGACGG
>SJYV01051959.1:61970-74368 GCA_006410875.1 Neotragus pygmaeus | reverse complement strand
TGTCCAACTCTGTGCGACCCCATGGATGGAAGCCCACCAGATTCCCCCATCCCTGGGATTCTCCAGGCAAGAACACTGGAGTGGGCTGCCATTTCCTTCTTCAGTGCATGAAAGTGAACAGTGAAAGGGCAGATTTTCTTACTTCCATTTCCAACCCCCGCCCCCGCCCCCCCCGCCCCCCCACCCCGTGCTCTACAAACAGGATAGCAGAAGCACATCTCTTTACAACAGGCCTACTAAACATGGAGCCCACCGCTGAGGCCTACTTCTCAGGAAAAAAAAAGAAATGGATTTATTTCAAAATATTACTGCTCACTGATGATACACCTGGTCACCCAGGAACTTTGATGGAGACAGACGGGACATTAATGTTTTCACATCTGCTAATGCAGCATCCATCCTACAGCCCAGGGACACAGCAGTCACTTTGACTTCTAAGTCTTATTATTTAAGAATTACATTCCATAAAGCTGCTGCTGCATCCTCAGTTGTGTCTGATTCTTTGCAACCCCATGGACTGGAGCCGCCAAGCTCCTCTATCCATGGGATTTCCCAGGCAAGAATACTCGAGTGGGTTGCCATTTCATCTTCCAGAGGATCTTGCTGACCCTGGGATTGAACCCGTCTTCTGCATCGAGAGTAAATTCTTTACCACAGATCCACCTGGAAAGCCCCTCATAAGGCATAGCTGCCATAGATGATGATTTCTCTGGTGGATCTGGGAAAAGTCAACTGAAGGCCTTCTGCTAAGGACTCACCATGCAAAATGTCATTAACAGCATCTCAGATTCTTGGGAAGAGATCAGAACATCAACCTTAACAGGAGTTCAGATGAACTTGCTTCCAAGCTTCATGGGTGACTTTGAGGGTAGTGGGGAAGGTCCCTGCAGATGTTGTGGAAATAGCAGGACAACTGAAAGATGTGGCGCCTGAGGATATGAGTGAGCTGCTGCAAGTTCATGCCAAAGTTTTAATGGATGAGCAAGGAGCTGCCTCTTCAGGATGAGCAAAGAAAGCAGTTCTTTGAGATGGACTCTACACCTGGTCAAGGTGCTGTAGACACTGCTGAAAGGACAGTGAAATGTGTTGCCTATTTTACACAAATGCAGTTGAGAAAGCAATGAGAAGGCTGAGAGCATGGACTCTAGGCTTGAAAGAAGATCTACTGCTAGTGAAATGCTATCAAATGACACTGCAGGCAAAAGAGAAATCATTCTTGAGAAGAAATAAACTTATGTGGCAAATCCATTGCTGCATTATTTTAAGAAATTGCTGCAGCGACCCCAAGCTTTAGCAACATCACCCTGATCAGTCAACAGCCATCGACGTCACACAAGTTCTTCCAGCAAAAAGACAACAACCCACTGAAGGCTCAGATGATGGTTAGCAGTTATTAGCAATAAGGGATTTTTTAATCAAGGAATGTATGCTGTTTTACACATAATGCTATTGCACACTTAATGGGCTGTAGGATAATGCAAAGATAATGTTTATATGCATTTGGAAGCCAAAACATTGCTTTATTACCATATGTCTTTTATTGCAGTGGTCTGGAACCAAACCTGCTATATCTCCCAAGTGTGTCTGTTTGTACTGAAAGTCCCCTGTGTCCTTTCATGGCTAGATAGCTCATTTCTTTTTATTACTGAGTAATATTCCACTGTGTGGATGTACCACAGCTCACCCATTCACCTACTGAATGCTTTCCGGGTTGTTTTCAAGTATTTAAAATTACAAATAAAATTGTTGCAAACATTTGTGTGTTTGTGTTTGTTTGGACATGAGTTCTTAGCTCATTTGGGTAAATACCAAGGAATGTGACTGCTGGGTCACACAGGAAGACTACCTTTTGCTTTATAAGAAACTGCCAGACTGTCTTGCAAAGCGGCTGCGCCCTTTCGCATCCCCACCAGCCATGAAGAAGCGTTCATGTTGCCCCACACCCCCATCTGCCCTGGCATCATTGCTCTGGGTTTCCGACATTCCAGCAGGGGTGCAGGGGCGTCTTATTGCCACTCACAGATTTAAAGTCAGGGAAAAACCCACTATTCAATATATATTGTCTTACTTAATAAAAACACATTATAAAAAGGTATAAAATGGAGAAAATAAGTGTCTAAAAACATCCGCACAGCCCCCCAGCTGAACACTGGGGACCTTCTGCCATGCAGCCATCCAGGAGTTTCCAGAGGCAAGGTCTGGACTGCCAGCACCCTGCATGCACGGCTCTTCCACGAGGCATTAGAATAAACACGTCCCCCGTCATTAAATGGCCCTCCCGAGTCCAGTTATTAGCTAGAGCCTAGTATTCCCAGCAGCAGACCCGCCGCACAAACTTGCCTATTCACTTAGCCAGCCGCCATTACAGCGAGGGGTGCCTGGTCAATAGCTCTGTGGGTAAAGATTCCACCGGCAATGCTGGAGACACAGGAGACGCAAGTTCGATCCCTGGGTCAAGGCGATCCCATGGGGAAGGAAATGGCAACTGACTACAGTATTCTTGCCTGGAAAAAAAAAAAAAAAAAACCTACGGACAGAGGAGCCTAGGGGGCTACAATCCAAAGGGTCACACAGAGTTAGACATGTCTGAGTGACTAAGCACACAGTATAAACAAGTGTGACTTATACACCTGTGTTAAAAAAAAAAGTCACTTTCTGCATTTAGTGCTTAATCCAGGATGGATGTTCAGGGTCAAAGCAGGGTGAGCATTTTAGGGTATGCAGGGTCAGCTTAATAGAGTAATTCTGAGAGAGCTCACACGCGGTGGGGCTTCACACGGAAATGTCTGTAGCCCCAGCTCCCCTCCCTCGGGACGCCGGTCTATCGTCCCTCCACTGGTGCTGTCACTGGAATTTAGCTCCCCGGCCCTGCTCAGGGTCGGGCCCGCCGCTGTGACGCAGGGCTGCAAAGAGCTGCGATTCTCGAAGCCACGGTCGTGGACCTTGGTGGTAGGCTGCTCTCGGATTTGTTGAATAACTGGGTCTTTGATTCAAAATGAAGATGGTCTTGAAGCAAAGGATGAAAAAGTAACTAACAGTGACTTAAACAGTTGCCAAGGCAAGAGCATTTTACAGATGGGTCTGTGGGAACAGTTTTATCTTCACATGATTTTGCTGTCAAAAATGATGATTCAACCAAAGGGAAAAAAAAGTAAACCTTATCTGCCTCTTAAAAAAAAAAAAAAACCCTCAGAAATATAGCTTTGAACCTGCTTTGCATCCACTTGGGTACATATAAAAATGCACTACTCACTAGTTAGAGCACAAAATTGACTGCATAATATCAGTGGAAATAGAAAGTTAATTATCAATGTTGCCAAAATTACTGTCATAATTGGTGGACGAGATGAGGCGGAAAGAAGGGATCTTGTTCCGCCAGGCTCCCACCAGCTCCAGCCTTACTCAGGCGCATCGTGTGTCGATGCTAGAGCCCGGTACTGGATGTGGGAGGAGGAGCTGATTCCCAAGAAACGGAGCATAGGTGAGCGCAACCTGGGCGGGCAGCTGGAAGAGGCAGCATGCGCTGGGAGGGCAGCGGCTCAGGAGCCCCTGCAACCCCCGTCTGGAGTCCAGTGCAGGCAGGGGCCACAGGATGCCACCCCTCTCCATCCCCCGGCCCCCCAAGGCCAGGTGTTTAAGGAGCGTCTCCACCTGTCAGACTGCACGCAGCCTGGGGCAGGAAAGATGAGGCCACAGGAGGCATTGATGCAAAAGATAATCGCCCGCAGGGACACACTGCCCGTGGACCCCAGCCAGGAGGCGTGCAGGGAGGATGGGCCCCAGGAAGCCAGCTGCTCCCCGGGAGAGGCCTCTGAGCTGAGCCTTGGAAGACGAGCAGGCACTCAATAAATTGCGTCAACTGATAAGTCATTATCATAACTTGCGTTCCCCAAAGGACTGCAGAGAATCCCTTAGTTGAGTAAATAAACTGAGATAAGAGGTCCAGCCAAAAAAATAAGAAAAAAACTGCTAAGCCAGCTAAGAGATAAGCCAGAAATGCTCTCCCATAAGGATTACTTATAAAAATCAATGTTTTAAGCAAAACAGTAATTAACCGTGTGCCTCCCTTGGAGGCGGCCGGCAGCCTCCACCGGTCGGGCTCACGGGCTCATCCTGCCGCTTCCATCACGGCCGCCACGCCCTAGGTCCCCTTCCAACAGCCAAACATGCAAAGGAGCACTGCTTGCGCTCTGCTGAGTGACCCCAGGGGAGCCGCGCGCAGGAGAACCTCCACGGTCCTTGTGTGCAGCCAGAGCGTGGGACTCATGATTCGGGGGACTCACAGGGGCCCCAGACAAAGTCCTCACTGACCCCCGGGCCAGGTGTGTCTGCCCCGGGCAGGGCGGGCGCTGGGGCCCCTCTGGCTTAACACACCCCTCCCTCCCCAGGGCGGCTGCAGCGTCAGAACGGGGGTCTCCTTTGCGCCGCCAGAGCCCACCCTGCGGTCTGCACAGGGGCCTCGGGTCACTGACACACTGAGGGAGTCCTCACAGGACACGGGGCCTGGGCTCTGTGCGGACCACCGGCCTCTCAGCTCACTGACCTCCAAACCCAGAGCCCAGCCGGCAGCTAGAGTCTGCTTTTCCCAGGATTCAACAGAAAAAAAATAGGAGGAAGAGAAAGGCCGGGGGCCCTGGGTGGCGGGACAGGCAGGGGCTCTGGAACCATCGGGCTGAGCTGCCCGTCCGGCACCCTGCGCTCCAGGGCGTCCACGGGGCTGGGCGGCCCAGTCTGTTCTGGTCTCCTGGGTTTCCTCTTCCTCTCAGGCCTGCCCTGGACTCTCGGCCCCGGGGTCTCTCCGGAGCCGCGTTCAGTGGGGGATAGGGGAGCGGCAGTGCTGGAGAAGACCCCCGCCGCGCCCCTGCTGGAGGGCCTGCCCTGGCACTGGAGGGTCCTCGGGATTTGGGCCACCAGCGGGCTGCAGGGTGCATAAGCTGCTCGAGGTCTCACTCCCGTACCCGTCCAGAGGAGCAGGGTGAAGGCCTCGCCTGGAGCATCAGATGCTGAAGACACCGTGGAGAGGACGATCCTCATCTCGGGCTGCAGAGGGTGCGGCAGAAACAGCGGGACGAGGCGGTCTTCTGAAGAGGACGCTCACCTGATACACGGGAGACGCTGTGCTCTCCGCTCGGCCACGTCCCCAAAGAGCAGACAGTCATCAGTTTCTTTCTCTGTTTAGCATATGATTCGGCTGCCACAGAGTCCTCCAGGCGAGGTATCTGCCAATTGGTAATTATTTCTGCAAACACAAGTGCGTGGTCAAGAGGAGATTTCTCGCATCTGTCCACGTGCGGGTCGCCTGTGTTCACGCGTGGAAGGCGGGTCTGGGGTCTTCGGTGACACCTGTGGCTTTGACGCACGAGCAGAGGGAGGGACGAGGGGATGGAGTCAGAACTCCATCAGGCTCTTCCTTCCTGCCCTGTCCGCTGAGGGCCTGTGTCCCTGCGCCCTGACCTCTAGCTGCGGGGAGTAAGGAAATCCATCAGCATTGACGGGCAGGCCCTCCACAGCAGGGATGCAGCTGCTTCTAGAAAGAGCAGCGATGGGTCTTGGTGCCTACAGGGCAAGCCAGCGCCCAGCTCCCGCCCGTGTGTTTGATTCTGTTTGCCTTTCTCGGTGTTTGTCATTCTGGCAGTTTTCTGAAGGAGACGTCCAACTCCTGGTTTTGGTCAAGTTTTCCACATGCTGAGGAAACAAACCCAGGAGCTGGGCTGGTTCATCACCAAGCTCCCAGGACGCTCTCACGCTGCCCCCAAAGTGTCTGTCTCTGGACCAGCTCTGGCTGTGTGTGAGCTGCCCAGGGCGCCCACCACGTTTGTCTTCTCTGCCCCCCTGCACCCAGGCAGCACCCCTGTGATGACAGAGTCTGTTTGCCAGAACCCCACAGGGGTGGCGAGTGGGTGACCCTGCCGTCCAGCCACTGACATCACCCTGCTCCCTCCTCCAGACTGTGGCCCGGGCGTCCTAGTAACCTGAGCGCAGAGGGGACTCCGTGCCCCTTGCTAGGACTGCTGGCCGCCCACCACCGTGGAGTGAGCACCACCCCTTGCCGAGGCAGCTCTTCCCGGCTCCCGGCAGCCCCCGGTTACATGCAGACACACAAGGAACAGGGTCTCACGCACACCGCTTCCTGCCACGGAGGGGGGCTCTGACCCTGCCCTTGACCCAAGCACCCCCTTCCTTGCCCACTTTAGACGCAACCTCTGATGTGTGTGTCTGCCTCCCCAGGGGTCCCAGAGACGCAGTGCTCAGGTCCAGCCCAACCACGATGGGAGGGCACACAAGATGGGGAGGTTCTCAGAAAGCTCTGCTCCATCTTTCCTGGAAGGAAGAAAATAATGTCAGGATTTGCCCCCAAGCAACAGTCAGTAGTCAGAGGGCTCCCAGAACCCAAATGACAGTCTGCTGTGAGGAACGCCCCAGGAGAAGGAACACTCTCCTTTCAAATCCCCCATTTCCTACTGTCTGGTGTCAAGAGCAGCAGCATGCTGTCTGGGCGTGTCGTACAGGAGTGACCGTCCTCGGAGTCTCGTCCCCTCACTGCCCTGCTGGGCTGCCAGTGTGCCACCCTCGGGGTCCTGCGCCCGGAGGCCCTGGAAAGGTAGGCCTGGGAACCAGCATGTCTGGACGGACGGACGTCTCCATATTCTAAAGGGTCATTCCGTTCCTAAAAGGACACTCAGTGCAGAGTCCAGCCTCTGGACCCGGGGAGCAGGGTGATGTCTGCTCGTGGAGGGCACACCAGTGTTGTTCTGGATTCTTCATCAGAACCTTGCCCCCGCCCCCCGAACTAAAGAAAGCGGAAGTGAAGTCGCTCAGTAGTGTCTGACTGTGTGACCCCAAGGACTGTAGCCTACCAGGCTCCTCTGTCCAAGGGATTTTCTGGGCAAGAATATTGGAGTGGGTTGCCATTCCCTTCTCCAGAGTATCTTCCCAACCCAGGGATGGAACCCAGGTCTCCCGCACTGTAAGCAAGACGCTTTACCGTCTGAGCCACCAGGGAAGTCAACGGCAACTACGGTGAGCCTCTAGGTCCAGGTCTAGAGACAAAGAGAGGAAGCTTCTCTTTCAGAGAGAAAAGCAAACACCAGATGGAACCCAGATGGGAATGAACCTGAGCTCATTCTCTGCAGACGTTACCACATAACAGCTCAAGGTCAGGCGCCAGAGGCCCGGACCAGAAATCACAGAAGCAAGACCAGACGAGCAGGGAAGGGCCCCTCCCTTGCAGCCCCCGCCTTTCCTGGGGACCTCGTCAGCCTCGCATTCCCCTCCGTCTTCACTCTTAAAAGTCAAACCCCTCACCACGTGGACGAGAATTCTGTCTACGAACCAAGTCCCTGCTTCTCCATTCTGTGGCCACTGAATAAAGCTAATGCTGAGCGCATGCGTGTGCTAAGACCCTTCAGTCGTGCCGACGCTTTGCAGCCTCATTTACTGTAGCCCGCCAGGCTCCTCTGACCGTGGGATTTCTCAGGCAAGAATATAGGAGGAGACTGCTGTTTCCTTCTCCAGGAGATCTTCCCAGCCCAGGGACTGAACCCATGCCTCCTACGTCTTCTGTATTGGCAGGCAGGTTCTTTACCACCAACACCGCCTGGGAAGCCTGGCGCTGCACAGATTTCGATTTCAGTTTTGTTATTTGGCTACATGAACCCAAAGTGTAAAAGAACATTTTTCCCCAGGGCAGAGGGTCTCGGCTGGGTTAGGGTCCATCCGACTTAATTCTATAACACAAGCCTGGCTCCCAAGTACGCGTGTTCACTTCTGCTAAGCCCACCTCAGCTGTTTGCGTCTCTGCCTCTCCTCATTTCAGACACTTGGAAGATGATTTTCCCATCAAGTCCTCTCCGTCTACCACAGAACCCAGTCTTGGTGGGCATGTCTAGTGCAGGCATGCTCTGCAAAGGGAGGATTGCCGTCCGCTTGCCTCACTTAAAACTTCAGGAGCCAGCCCTTCCCAAGGAGGCTCTGCCGCCTGACTTGTCTAACTCCACCTTCGTCTACACATCCGTGCACGTTTCCACTTGCATCGCAGCACTGGGATGCTCTGTTGGCCCCTGATACACAAAGGCTGTGGGCACAGGGCCTGAAGACGCTGAGGCAGTGTCAGAGACCCCCCGCCCCAGGGTGACTGAGGACCCCTCCAGCTCCTCGACCCCAATCGGGGGATGAAAGGCGCTCCCCGCGCTGATGCTGGCACTGAGCCCCAGGCAAGAGTAGTCTGGCCCCTACCCCTCCCACACAGAGAGGATCAGATGTGGCTTTGACACGTGTCTCTGCCTGGGACACTGCAGACACAGGCTCCCACGGTGCCGTGGGCCCAGCTGGTTGGTGGCCCAGGACCTGCCCGCCCCAGGCCCAAGCCCACGCACCTGAGTAGAGCTACCCTTGGAGCCGCATCATAGCCCAGGATGGGGACAAGGGTGACCAGCCCCCGCCCCCACCACAGACAGCACAGGCGAGCACGTGTCAGCTAGCTCACAGTAAGAGCGGCAAGTTCACCGCCTTTGTGCTCAGGGTAGACAGCCTAGTTCATTGCTCTTTTTGTGATTTCATGTGACTTGGTATGCAGGTTCGAATATTCACTATTAAAGTCAGAGATCAATTACACGGCCCCAAAGAAAAAATTGCTGCTAATACCGGGTGATCTAAACATCCTGATGTAATGAACAGTCAGTGAAGAAAAGGGGAGAAGGGGCAACAACCGTCTTCCTTAGCGAACAATGGACCGAGGGGCACAGTGACACCTCAGGGGCCGAGAGCCCAGCCTGCCCCTCGGCTCCCAGCGCCCTCGGGGAAGGTGTGGGGTGGGCGGCTGCAGGGGGTGGGGGGCGTGGGGAGGGACTGTGACGAGTCCAGGCCCCCGGCTGAGCTGGACCCCAGGGCAGGCTCAGCAGAGCAACGACCCCCACCAGCCTCACCTTCCATGGAGGCACTCGAGACCTCGCACATTAACACACATTAACAGCCTCCTTGAGGGCGGCATGGTGTTCTCAGGACGCGTCCAGGTGTGGTGGATACAGCAGGCGCGTGGCTCCCAGGCAGCATTTCTCTCCAGACGGATTCATTCCAGAAGTGGTTGAGTGACCTTAGTAGGTCCAAGCAGATTCTCCAACCTCGGAGTTTACTCCTAGAGGGGTCACGTGAGGGGGAGCGGGCCACGCCTGCCCCGTGGAGCGTCCCGGGGAGCACGCAGCTGTCCCTGCAAAGACTGTCGTTTCTCCGGAATGCAGTGGCAGTGGATAAAACCCAGCCTCTTGCCTGGAAACAAAGGCATCTCCCTGGAAAGTCACAGCATGTGGACTCCGTTCCTCCCAGGCAGCCCGAGGTTTCGGTGACCTCGAAAAGGACATGGCCTGTGTGTCTGCACAGCAACAAAAGGCGTGGGGAGGGCTTCGGTGAGACGTTTACCGACATGACCCGCCCGTCACCCAGCAGGGTGCTGTCCAGCTGCTTCCTCATGCTCAGCGCACAGGACTTACAGGCACCCCTCGCGGGTCTCGCCACCTCCCAGGCAGCTGTGAAGGCCAGGAATGCTGCGCAGCCTCGTCTCTCTCTACAGACATGCATTTAGACGGTGACGCCATCAACGAGCTCACGGTTTTCAGGGATTTTCCTGCTTGCTCCTGTGTCTCTTTGTTATGAAATTAAGATGATTGACTGCCTCGTAATGGAAGCATCAACCCACCTTTCCCTTCAGCCCCGGTCAGCAGTGGGTGCCGGCCTGAGTCCCCAGGGGATGGTGTGAGGCCATCACAGGGCTGGTCAGAGGGTCTCATGGGCCCTCGTTGGAGGCGGCTTTCATAGGTCACGTCCACACTAATAGGGGGCACTGGTGCCTGTCCTTGTAGAACTGATACCCTGGTGAGATGAAAACGTGAGTTTGCAGAATCAAAGTGTCCATCAGGGGTGGGGGGTTGACATCCTTGCTGATGCAGGAGCAGTAGGGAGCAGTTCTCTCACACGCAGACCAGTCCAGGGAGTCCAGCAGCCCACGTGGTCTGGTTCAACACTGCTTCCCTGGAAACCAGCCCAGCCTCCCCGGGAAACAAGGGTCCCCCAGGGCAGTGAAGATGCTGTTCCTGAGTCACAGAGGCCATGAAGGTTCGGGGAGCTCGGGCCCGTCCACGGCAAGGGCCTTATAAGGTGTCTGTACATAGTCCATGCTCAAATAAAAGCCTATCAGCTTCCTTTCAATTTTAAGGCATCTACACGGGTGCTGGCCCCCTATTTGCTGAACCGTGGTTCCGCGCAGCACATCTCAGCAGCAGCTACAGATGATGAGGACACGTCTATGACAGTTCCTGTCTCGGAGGTTCCTGTCCTCAAACACCGTACGTCTGCACTGGGGGTATGGATGGAGCCCTGGTCCAGGGGCTATCTCCTGGAAGTGCTGGGGTTCTGAGCAGTGGTGCGATCAGTGTGGATGTGACCTATGAAAGCCCCATCCAGCGAGGGTCCATGAGACCCTCCGACCAGCCCTGTGATGGGGCAGAGGGAGTTGGGGGAGGGGAGGAAGGAGGCAGGGGCCAGGAGCATAGGATGCTTGGTGCAGGGTATTCACCCGTAACCACCATTCCTGCCAGGGAGGTCCAGGGAGCCTGTTGCTTCGCCCAGAGTGCTCGCGGCCTCGCCCAGACTGCTCGCAGCCTACAGCAGCCCCAGGAAAGGCCAGAGAAGACCTGTAGCATCAGGGCCAAGAGTGAAGTGAAGGGTTCCTGGGAGAGGTGACACTTGGTGAGATGGCTGCATGTTTACTGTGCCCGATGCAGAGAAGACCATGGCCGCGTGAGCCTGGAATCCATGAAAACTCCAAACAAAACATGGAAAGTCAAGAAGAACCCAAGACGAAGGCGGGTCATCCTGTGTCCCCAAGGACGATCAGGCTTCAACAGACCCACCCGACTGCATGAGGGAAGCTGGCCTTACATGTCCGAAGGCATCAAACACAGATGTGTTCAGGGCTGTGGTCTCAGGCAGCCATGACCCTCAAAGCAAACGCGTCTGAACCCACTTCTGATCACTCCTTCACTGTTCACCGCCTGGGGAAGCCACTCGCTTAGGGGACAGCTCCTCCTTCCATCAGGAGTTTCCACTGGGAATCCCCGGATGAGACAGCCTCCCTTGGTCCCCAGGCGGAGCAGAGGCAGCTTGCAGCCTTAAACACTAAGCTATGCATGACACCATGCCTGCAGGAAGGTGCCCACACACACACACATGCACACACACCCGTTCTCTCCATGTGGACACAGCCACACATCCACCTGCATAGCCTTTTGCAGACGCACCTTGGCCAGCCCAGGGCAGCAGTGCTGGGACCTGTCACTGGAGGCTCTGCAGCCAGAGGCACCGGGGTCAGGGCTCCCGTCCAAAGGGGACAGTTCGTCATCCACGGAATCCACGCAGACGCTGTGGCCCCTGCCCTTCCCCTCCTGCCTCGACATCTGTGTCCTGACCTTCGGCGTCCAACACAACGCTGCACTTGCAAGGGGGCGTGGTCCTCCGAGGACGCCTTCTCGCTCATCCATCAGCATCCATGTGCCTCTTTCTCAGAATCTCAAGCGCAACACTGCCCAGCCGCCTGCATTCCTCCTTCTGTGATAAATGGTAGAACCCCATCTCTGCTTCCCAAGGAGCCAGGCTTCCTGTTCCTGAATCAGGGGCCTTTCTGAGAGTCCCTCGCGGGCGAGGCCTTGTAGCAATGTCTCGATGCGTTCCCCCAAGTTGCCCAAACGGCACAGGAAAGCTACGAGCAGGTTTGTCTATTGTGGGGAATGAATGCAAATAGGCCAATTAGATCAGGAGAGAGTCAAGGTTCATTTCCAATTTTAAAAAAAATCCCCTCTACTGAGGATAATGTGGCCTGAAATGAATACTTATTTTCCTTAAAAGAGTGAATAATATGTTGTTTCTATAAAAGGCGTTTCTGTTGATGCCAGAGGAACAAGGAAGCTACAAGTGAAACTCGAGACCAGCAGGTTATTAGCACAGGAAACTCAAGCCTTGACTCTCGGGGAAGCACTCACATCTCTCTTCTTCCTCAGGGCAGGGCTGCCTGGGCTGATGAGGCTAGAGCTCCAGGGCCTTTGTTCAACAAACCCTCCCAAGCCTCCAGCCCTAATTCCTACTGGTGACTTTCTACTCTTTTCCTTAAAGCATACACTGCTGCTGCTGCTGCTAAGTCGCTTCAGTTGTGTCCAACTCTGTGTGACCCCAGAGACGGCAGCCCACCAGGCTCCACCGTCCCCGGGATTCTCCAGGCAAGAACACTGGAGTGGGGTGCCATTCCCTTCTTCAAAGCACACACTAAGTTTGTACAAAACACTTGGTCTGCTCCTGTTTGCCACTTTCAATACTGAAAGGTAAATGTTGCCCCTCCTCCCCAAAAAAGAAAA
>SJYV01051959.1:33894-61253 GCA_006410875.1 Neotragus pygmaeus | reverse complement strand
GCGGCTGCAGGGGGTGGGGGGCGTGGGGAGGGACTGTGACGAGTCCAGGCCCCCGGCTGAGCTGGACCCCAGGGCAGGCTCAGCAGAGCAACGACCCCCACCAGCCTCACCTTCCATGGAGGCACTCGAGACCTCGCACATTAACACACATTAACAGCCTCCTTGAGGGCGGCATGGTGTTCTCAGGACGCGTCCAGGTGTGGTGGATACAGCAGGCGCGTGGCTCCCAGGCAGCATTTCTCTCCAGACGGATTCATTCCAGAAGTGGTTGAGTGACCTTAGTAGGTCCAAGCAGATTCTCCAACCTCGGAGTTTACTCCTAGAGGGGTCACGTGAGGGGGAGCGGGCCACGCCTGCCCCGTGGAGCGTCCCGGGGAGCACGCAGCTGTCCCTGCAAAGACTGTCGTTTCTCCGGAATGCAGTGGCAGTGGATAAAACCCAGCCTCTTGCCTGGAAACAAAGGCATCTCCCTGGAAAGTCACAGCATGTGGACTCCGTTCCTCCCAGGCAGCCCGAGGTTTCGGTGACCTCGAAAAGGACATGGCCTGTGTGTCTGCACAGCAACAAAAGGCGTGGGGAGGGCTTCGGTGAGACGTTTACCGACATGACCCGCCCGTCACCCAGCAGGGTGCTGTCCAGCTGCTTCCTCATGCTCAGCGCACAGGACTTACAGGCACCCCTCGCGGGTCTCGCCACCTCCCAGGCAGCTGTGAAGGCCAGGAATGCTGCGCAGCCTCGTCTCTCTCTACAGACATGCATTTAGACGGTGACGCCATCAACGAGCTCACGGTTTTCAGGGATTTTCCTGCTTGCTCCTGTGTCTCTTTGTTATGAAATTAAGATGATTGACTGCCTCGTAATGGAAGCATCAACCCACCTTTCCCTTCAGCCCCGGTCAGCAGTGGGTGCCGGCCTGAGTCCCCAGGGGATGGTGTGAGGCCATCACAGGGCTGGTCAGAGGGTCTCATGGGCCCTCGTTGGAGGCGGCTTTCATAGGTCACGTCCACACTAATAGGGGGCACTGGTGCCTGTCCTTGTAGAACTGATACCCTGGTGAGATGAAAACGTGAGTTTGCAGAATCAAAGTGTCCATCAGGGGTGGGGGGTTGACATCCTTGCTGATGCAGGAGCAGTAGGGAGCAGTTCTCTCACACGCAGACCAGTCCAGGGAGTCCAGCAGCCCACGTGGTCTGGTTCAACACTGCTTCCCTGGAAACCAGCCCAGCCTCCCCGGGAAACAAGGGTCCCCCAGGGCAGTGAAGATGCTGTTCCTGAGTCACAGAGGCCATGAAGGTTCGGGGAGCTCGGGCCCGTCCACGGCAAGGGCCTTATAAGGTGTCTGTACATAGTCCATGCTCAAATAAAAGCCTATCAGCTTCCTTTCAATTTTAAGGCATCTACACGGGTGCTGGCCCCCTATTTGCTGAACCGTGGTTCCGCGCAGCACATCTCAGCAGCAGCTACAGATGATGAGGACACGTCTATGACAGTTCCTGTCTCGGAGGTTCCTGTCCTCAAACACCGTACGTCTGCACTGGGGGTATGGATGGAGCCCTGGTCCAGGGGCTATCTCCTGGAAGTGCTGGGGTTCTGAGCAGTGGTGCGATCAGTGTGGATGTGACCTATGAAAGCCCCATCCAGCGAGGGTCCATGAGACCCTCCGACCAGCCCTGTGATGGGGCAGAGGGAGTTGGGGGAGGGGAGGAAGGAGGCAGGGGCCAGGAGCATAGGATGCTTGGTGCAGGGTATTCACCCGTAACCACCATTCCTGCCAGGGAGGTCCAGGGAGCCTGTTGCTTCGCCCAGAGTGCTCGCGGCCTCGCCCAGACTGCTCGCAGCCTACAGCAGCCCCAGGAAAGGCCAGAGAAGACCTGTAGCATCAGGGCCAAGAGTGAAGTGAAGGGTTCCTGGGAGAGGTGACACTTGGTGAGATGGCTGCATGTTTACTGTGCCCGATGCAGAGAAGACCATGGCCGCGTGAGCCTGGAATCCATGAAAACTCCAAACAAAACATGGAAAGTCAAGAAGAACCCAAGACGAAGGCGGGTCATCCTGTGTCCCCAAGGACGATCAGGCTTCAACAGACCCACCCGACTGCATGAGGGAAGCTGGCCTTACATGTCCGAAGGCATCAAACACAGATGTGTTCAGGGCTGTGGTCTCAGGCAGCCATGACCCTCAAAGCAAACGCGTCTGAACCCACTTCTGATCACTCCTTCACTGTTCACCGCCTGGGGAAGCCACTCGCTTAGGGGACAGCTCCTCCTTCCATCAGGAGTTTCCACTGGGAATCCCCGGATGAGACAGCCTCCCTTGGTCCCCAGGCGGAGCAGAGGCAGCTTGCAGCCTTAAACACTAAGCTATGCATGACACCATGCCTGTAGGAAGGTGCCCACACACACACANTTCTGCCTTCAATCCTTCCCAGCATCAGGGTCGTTTACAGTGAGTCAGCTCTTCACATCAGGTGGCCAAAGGACTGGCGCTTCACCTCCAGCATCAGTCCTTCCAATGAACAAGATCGTGGTGTATGATCCTTCTAATGTATCGCTGGAGTTGGTTTGCTGGTATTTTGTTGAGGATTTTTACGTCTCTGCTCATCAGTGAGGCTGGTCTGTAATTTCTGTGTGTGTGTGATATCTTTGCTTTCAGTGTCAGGATACCAATGGCCCCATAGAATGAGTTTGGAAATGTTCCTTCCTGTGCAAATTTTTGGGATAGTTTCAGAAAGACAGGTGTTAACTCTTCTCTGAATGTCTGGTAGAATTCACTTGTGAAATCAAGTCCTGGAATTTTGTGGTTGCTGTCTAGTCCTAAGTCATGCCCGAAGATTTGCAAACTCGTGAACTGCATCATGCCAGGCTTCCCTACCCTTCACTATTTCCTGCAGTTTCCTCATATTCACGTCCACTGAGTCGGTGATTCCATCCAACCATCTCATCCTCTGTTGTCCTCTTCTCCTCCTGCCTGCAATCTTTCCCAGCATCGGGGTCTTTTCCAATGAGTCAATCCTTCACATCAGATGGACAAAGTATTGGAGTTTCAATTTCAGCATCTGTCCTTCCAATGAATATTCAGGATTGATTTCTTTTAGGATTGACTGGTTTGACCTCCTTGTTGTCAAAGAGACTCTCGAGAGTCTTTTCCAGCACCACACTTCAAAAATATCAATTTCTTGGCGCTCACCCTTCTTTACAGTCCAACTCTCATGTCCATATGTGACTACTGGAGAAACCATAGCTTTGACTAGATGGACCTCTGTTGGTAAAGTGATGTCTCTGCTTTTTAATATGCTGTCTAGGTTTGTCTTAGCTTTTCTTCCAAGGAGCAACTGCCCTTTAATATCGTGGCTGCAGTCACCATCCTCAGTGATTTTGGAGCCCAAGAAAATGATCTGTCACTGTTTCCATGTTTTCCCCATGTATTTGCCATGAAGTGGTGGGACCAGACACCATGACTTTAGTTTTTTGAATGTTGAGTTTTAAGCCAACATTTCACTCTCTTCTTTCACCTTCATCAAGAGGCTCTTTAGTTCCTCTTTGCTTTCTGCCATAAGGGTGATGCCATCTGCATATCTGAGGGTGTTGATATTTCTCTCAGTAATCTTGATTCCAGCTTGTGAGGTATTCAGCCCAGCATTTCGCATGATACACTCTGCATTTAAGTTAAATAAGCAGGGTGACAATATGCAACCTTGTACCCCTTTCCCAATTTTGAACTAGTCCACTGTTCCATATCCAGTTCTGCCTGTTGCTTCTTGACCTGCATGCAGGTTTCTCAGGAGGCAGATAATGTGTTCTGGTATTCCCATCTCTTTAAGAATCTTCCATTGTTTGCTGTGATCCATACAGTCAAAGGCTATAGCATAGTCAATGAAGCAGAAATAGATTTTTTTTTTCTGAAATTCCCTTGCTTTTTCTATGATCCAATGGGTGTTGGCAATTTGATCTCTGGTTTCTCTGCCTCTTCTAAATCCAGCTTGAACATCTGGAAGTTCTTGTTTCACATACTGTTAAAGTCTAGCTTGCAGGATTGTGAGTATAATTTTGCTAGCATGTGAAATGAGTGCAATTTTATGATAATTTGAACATTCTTTGGCATTGCCTTTCTTTGGGATTGGAATGAAAACTGACCTTTTCCAGGCCTGTGGCNTTCTTGTTTCACATACTGTTAAAGTCTAGCTTGCAGGATTGTGAGTATAATTTTGCTAGCATGTGAAATGAGTGCAATTTTATGATAATTTGAACATTCTTTGGCATTGCCTTTCTTTGGGATTGGAATGAAAACTGACCTTTTCCAGGCCTGTGGCCACTGCTGAGTTTTCCAAGTTTGTTGGCATATTGAGTGCAGCACTTTGACAGCATCAACTTTTAGGATTTGAAATAGCTGAGCTAGAATTGTGGTAATGCTTCCTAAGGCCCACTTGACCTCATATTTCAGGATGTCTGGCACTAGGTGAGTGACCATCACTGAAAGTTGAGGGGGAGCAAATATTAAGACACAAAGTGGGCACGAAGCTTACCCAGGTCATTAAGACCTTCTGTATAGCTCTGTGTATTTTTGCCTGATCTTAATCTCTTCAGCTTCTGTTAGATCCATACCATTTCTGTCCTTTATTGTGCCCATCTTTGCATGAAATGTTCCCTTGCTGCTGATGCTGCTAAGTCGCTTCAGTCATGTCCGACCCTGTGTGACCCCATAGACGGCAGCCCACCAGGCTCCCCAGCCCCTGGGATTATCCAGGCAAGAACACTGGAGTGGGTTTCCATTTCCTTCTCCAATGCAANAAATATTCCCTTGCTGCTGATGCTGCTAAGTCGCTTCAGTCATGTCCGACCCTGTGTGACCCCATGACGGCAGCCCACCAGGCTCCCCAGCCCCTGGGATTATCCAGGCAAGAACACTGGAGTGGGTTTCCATTTCCTTCTCCAATGCAAGAAAGTGAAAAGTGAAAGTGAAGTCATTCAGTCATGTCCAACTCTTAGCGACCCCATGGACTGCAGCCCACCAGGCTCCTCCATCCATGGGATTTTCCAGGAAAGAGTACTGGAGTGAGATGCCATTGCCTTCTCCAGAAATGTTCCTTTAGTACCTCCAATTTTCTTGAAGAGATCTCTAGTGCTTCCCATTCTTTTTTTTTTTTTCTATTTCCTTGCATTGTCTACTTAAGAAGCCTTCTCATCTCTCCTTGCTATTCTCTGCTCATGAGTCCACCAAAATAATTCTTCATTTATGATACCGTGTTTCATTTTGTCACGTATTTTCATTTTGCTTTTTTATATTTTCCATTACGATGATGAAATTCTCTATTTTTCATCCATGTTGCCATCCTTTTCCATCAGACTCATAAATATATGAATCATAGTTATTTCAAAGTCCCGGCTGATAGTTTCAAACTATGTCATCTCAGGATCTGGTTCTACTGCTTGTCTTGTCTGTTGACCATTGTTTTCATTTCCCGCTTTGCGTGCCTTGTAAGCCTTCTGTTCAAAGCCAGATGTCCCACAGGTGGCACTAGTGGTAAAGAACCTGCCAGCAATACAGGAGAGACGCGGGTTTGATCCTTGGGTCGGAAGATCCCCTGGAGGAGGGATGGGAGCCCACTCCACTGCTCTTGCCTGGAGAGTCCCGTGGACAGAGAAGCCTGGCAGGCCACAGTCCATGGGGTCGTGAGGACTGGACAGGACTGAGTGAATGAGCACGCAGACGCCATGAGGAGACAGCAGAGAATGAAGCAATAGGACTTACTCCTGGAATGGGCACATCTTCCCCTGCCGAGGTGTCAGGGAATGAGGTGTATCAGTGTCTCTGGGGGTTGACCTGGTGTGAATGTTTTTGCCACAGTTGCCTGCCATGCCCCACAGGCCCTTTAACGACGTCTTTTTCTTAGAATAAGCTCTGGGGTGTCTAAGCCTTAATATTCGTGCCGCCTCAACTTTCAGTGATCCCCATATTCCTGCACTGCAGAAGGCCGCTCTCCATGCCCGCCCTGCACCAGTGGCAGACGGCTGTTGCTTTTACTTAGATATGTAAGGCTGGCTATAGGGCAGGAGTCCTTGGCCTGGGTCAGCCTTGGATAACCTTGTTATCTGGCTTCCAATGCAGAGAGTTTCCTAGTGTTTGAGCTTCTTTTATTCTATTTGAGGGATTTTGAGATGTTTTGCAGCCTCGCATTTCTCATTTCTCCTCGTCCCAGTTTTACCAGCATAATTTGAGGTTATGTATTCAGATTACTGTCATTTTTCTCAGCTTTAGTTTAGGGAAAAAAAACTTCTCAGAATTTTTCACTCACTTCTTAGCCAGATTAATAAATATTTACATGTATTCTAAATGACTGAAAAACATGTTGACAATTACAGATATTTTGGAACCTGTCATCACCCCATTTTTAGCTGCTGCTTTAGGTTAATTTGTCAGAGGAAACTTAAGAGAAAAAAATAAATTTTTATGATATAAAGTTTTCCCAAATTTTTCATACTCTATAAAAAATTCTAAAGGGATAGTGTTGTCATAATTTGAAAATTAGAGGAAACAGAGAGTTAATCTGTTTTTTTTTTCTAAATCTTACTGTTAATCGCTTGACAAAATAGAATCAGTAGGAACAGATTCCAAATCACCATATAAAACACAAATAAACGAAATCGAACAAAACATACAAGGCAAAAGAATAAAAACAGACTAAACCAAAGGAATAACAAGAGACCATGAGAAACAGGAATAATAACATGGCAGAAAAAACACAAAAATAGGAAGTCAGATATAACATGCTGAAGTATAATATCGGAGAAGGCGACGGCACCCCTCCCCAGTCCTCTTGCCTGGAAAATCCCATGGACGGAGGAGCCTGGTGGGCTGCAGTCCACGGGGTCGCTGAGGGTCGGACACGACTGAGCATCAGCAGAAGTGTAATTAAGTGTCCACCTTAAAAAAGCAAAAGCAGAAACTATACCTTTAAAAACAGAGCTAAACTTAGAACAACTGTAACAATTCGAATTGCTCCGTATGGCAGACAACAGCACAATATTCTACAGCAACTTCCCTCCAATGAAAAAATAAATTAAAAAGATAAGGAAAACACTGATGGGCAAGATAACATAGAAATGTGGAATGGCAGCAATATTAATGTGAGATGAAGTAGAGCTTGCGGCGGGAACGTTAGAAGAGAAGAAGGCGCTCCATCAGTGGTCCGAGGATGTCTCTCCCTTGCTGACACGTGTGGATGACTTCTTGTTGGGCATTTATTTCTTTGATTTCTTTTTTCCCCTCCTAACTCTCTCAGGTTTTCCCCACCAGGCGATCACACCTCACGCTGCACCCTGATCTGAAGCTGTGTCCTGTAGGGAATGACTCTCTACTCCTAAGCTTCAGCGAGACACAGGGAGCCAGGTACCCGGTCTGGTCACACTCACACATCTGCTGCATCAGATTCGTTTTTAAAGGAGTCCAAATCAATGTCGGTGCGCCGTTTGCTTTCTGTCTCACGCATCACCTTGTCATGATCTCACCTCTGTTTACTGTCATAGCTAAGCGTGCTGAAGAATCTTTTCATATCATCTTCTGTCACCTGATCCAAACCATCCTTCCACGTGACTTCATGCCTCCGCCAGCTCCCTGTTGATTTTCTTCTATCGCTTTGCTATAGCATTCTTTTCTTCTTATTTAGAAAAGCGCTAAACCAAGCACTGATTTACGTAAAACGCTTACAAGCTCCCGTGCAGCAGCCTTTTCCCAGATCTGTCTTCCTTCGGTGTGTTTTGAGTAAATGCATCTTTCATGAAGCAGAGTAGTTTCTGGGGCCCCACCACATCCCTGATTTTCTCTCCCTCTCTCTAGTCTTCTTTGAAAGTCACAGTATTTTTTTTCCCCCAGCAAGATATTGGTAGAATCAGGCTCTTTGATCTCATGCCAAAGGGCAATGCGATATAGGCAACTTTTAGACAAACCTCCAATTTCCAGCAAAATATAATGCCATCTGTCTTTACTGCTCAGAAGCTGAGTTTATCATTCTCCAGCTTGCTGAGTCTGAGTTGGTGTATTTCTGAATGGCTCAAAAGACTCTGAAGTCCTTATTTTTAGACGTGAAGAGCAGAGACTCTTCGGAAAGGACCGTTTCCATGCTGATCCTGCTCCCATCTCCAGCTGTGATGAACCTCACATCCTCAGAAGTGATGCAAGTCCATTCCTCCCTGGGATAAAGAGGGCCCCGGTGCTGCCGGCAGAAGGGAGATGCTGGCAGCAGAGACAAAGGGCTGAGGCCGCCTCCCAAGTGCACAGACCTTCAAAAAGAAGGGCGTGCCTGTGCCAGCCCCGGGCAACCTCCCCCCTCCTGCATCAACCTCTGAGGCCTAGAGTACTTCCGGTGCAATCCATTCACACCGTGATGAGGGATTATCCCTTAAAAAGCCACTAAGTCATTCGCTGGAGACCTTAGTTTCTAGTAGAGTTGGGGCATTGCGTACGTTGGCACACTGGCATTTATTTGTCAGTAAGGACGTGCTGCCTTCTCTGCTCTGCTTCCTGAGGATGGATTCACACTTGCCTGGAGAAACCACAGCTCCAGAGCAGAGGAAGGATGGAAAATCCCAACACCCTAGAGAGGGCCCAGGACTCAGCAGGTCCCGCCGGATACTCGGATCCTCTTGCAAGAAGAGGCCCCAAGCTGAGCCGCTGCTGCCCCAATGCCACCGCTCCCCTCCCGAGGCTTGTCACCCAATGAAACATTTTCTAGGGTTTGCGTGACTCTGCCTGCTCCACTCCTGTGCTGGCTCTCCCACCCCGGTCAAGTTCTCTGATCTCCGTGTGTTTCAGGCACATCGCCACCCCTGCCCCTCCTGCAGAGACCTTCCCTGATCACCTCCTGAGACTCTCCGTGCATGTCTGCAGACAGCCCCCAGGACCGCAGCGCTGGGTGGTCATCTACCGACTGCACGTGCCCTGGGAGAGTATGAGCCGTGAGGGTATCTTGCAGCATCCATGCCTGCATCACCGGCAGGAGAGGAGGTGCCTCTGATGAGCGCGACGGGAACACGACTGACCTCCGCTCTACGCTTCTCAGGGGCCAACAGGCTCTCTTCAGGTCTGTGTCTAACAGCAAATCACCACCTTTATTCACAACACATCAGTCTAGTATATACATAAAAATGAACTCCTTCAAAATACATATTGAATTTTAGAGGATTTACCCCAATTCGCTCAAGTTGCACCAATATTACATAAAACCCCGTTGTGGTATAGTTACTACTTAGCCAACCACAGACCAGCAGAATGTGATATCAACAGGATTCTCAGAGGTCACAACATCCCTACCCACCCCAACCTCTAACTCACTTCAACAAACCACATGCTTATTCAGAAAAAGCCACTTCTGAGTGTCACAGCATTTGAGCTCATGGTACATTCTACCATTGTCAAGACTGATCATCTCACAAAGGCACTCTCCATCCAAGAAATGAAAATGCGCTGGGCCTGCTAGCCCCATTTAAAACAAGGCAGGTCTGACTCTCTCCTGGTTCTCCTGGAGTTCTAATAGCACTTCTTTGAAGAATTTAAAGCGCGTTAATAAAATATATCTATGATCCTAAGGCCATTTACTCTGAACATAATTTATAAGACAGATAACTTAAGATATCACTTATATAATATATTCATATGTTAATTACATATAATATACTATATATAATATGATATACCTGCCTCCTGAGAAATCTGTATGCAGGTCAAGAAGCAACAGTTAGAACCAGACATGAAACAACAGACTGGTTCCAAATTGAGAAAGGATCATGTCAAGGCTGTATATTGTCCCCCTGCTTATCTGCAGAGTACATCATGCGAAACACTGTGATGGATGAAGCACAAGCTGGAATCAAGATTGTCTGGAAAAATATCAATAACCTCAGATATGCAGATGACACCACCGTTATGGCAGGAAGTGAAGAAGAACTAAAGAGCCTCTTGATGAAAGTGAAAGAGGAGAGTGAAAAAGTTGGCTTAAAACCCAACATTCAGAAAACTAAGATCATAGCATCTGGTCCCATCACTTCATGGCAAATAGATGGGGAAACAGTGGAAACAGTGAGAGACTTTTTTGGAGCTCCAAAATCACTGCAGATGGTGACTGAAATTATCATCCATGAAATCAAAAGATGCTTACTCCTTGGAAGAAAAGTTACGACCAACCTAGACAGCATATTAAAAAGCAGAGACATTACTTTGCCAACAAAGGTCCGTCTAGTCAAGGATATAGTTTTTCCAGTGGTCATGTATGATGTGAGTTGGACTATAAAGCAAGCTGAGCACTGAAGAATCGAGGCTTTTGAACTGTGGTGTTGGATAAGGCTCTTGAGAATCTCTTGGGCTGCAAGGAGATCAAACCAGTCCATCCTAAAGAAAATCAGTCCTGAATATTTGTTGGAAGGACTGATGCTGAAGCTGAAACTCCAATACTTTGGCCACCTGATGTGAAAACTGACTCATTGGAGAAGACCCTGATGCTGGGAAAGATTGAAGGTGGGAGGAGAAGGGGATGACAGAAGATGAGATGGTTGGATGTCATCACCTACTCGATGGACATGAGTTTGAGCGAACTCTGGGTGTTGGTGATGGACAGGGAAGCCTGGCGTGCTGCAGTCCTTGGGGTTGTAAAGAGTTGGACACGACTAACTGATTGAACTGAACTGATATTTATAAATGTATAAATTTATCTAATATAAAACAAAATAACAAATTTATCAATTTATATCAAGTGCAAAATTTAAAACAATAACTTTCAATAACATACTTGAAAATTTACATGTAAAATGTTTTAATGAGGCGATCTGATATTTTCTCACAAATCACAGTAAAATTGAAACAATATCTCTTCTAACTACCTTCCAACTTTACTTGTTCCCCTTTCTAAGTTCATCAAGCAGTCAGCAACATATAAACAGTCCCGTAAATGTATTCTTTGGGGCTTCCTGGGTAGCTCAAATGGTAAAGAATCTGCCTGCAGTACAAAGGATCTAAGTTTGATCCCTGGGTCAGGAAGATCCCTTGGAGAAGGGCATGGCAACCCACTCTAGTATTCTTACCTGGAGAATCTCATGGACAGAAATGCATTATTTGGATTAAGGGTCATTTAACACATACTTTCCAGATTACTAATTTCTAAGAATTTTGAAATGTATCAAAAAATTAAAACTTCTATATATAATTTCAGAAACTTCCCATCTCAAAACAAAAGCATTTGACTTAGTAAAATAGCTCTGATGACAGACACACTATTCCCGAAAAGGTATGTAAGCCATATTACAGTCTTATGGTTCATAATTCCATAAAACAGTCCAAGAATCCAAGGAAGAGGCCTGACAAATGGAAGATGAGGTGGGGTTACTCTACAATTGACCGTGTTAGTAAGAAATGATTCTTTTAGTTCATCCTTTAATATAGCTTAGTCAGAAAAGTCAAGGGCTTCCAGGTAGCGCTAGTGGTAAGGAATCTGCCTGCCAACGCAGGAGGCGCAGGTTTGATCCCTGTGTCAGGAAGATCGCCTGGAGGAGGAAATGGCAACTCTCTGCAGTATTATTGCCTGGGAAATTCCATGGACAGAGGAGCCTGCTGGGCTCCATGGGGTGATGTGAGTCCACGTCATCCTAAGTCCATGGGGAGACAAAGAGTTGGACATGGCTGCATGTCTGAGCACACATCACAAATGTCAGAAGGTAAAATTTACATGGATATGCTTCAAGTATGAAATATGTGCCACAAAATGGGAAGGAAAAGCACCCCGTGATAGAAAAGCTATGATAATTCGCCAGAAGCTTCTTCAACTAAGTAGATATTTAGCATTCGCACAGTATGGGTTTTCTAAGAAAATTCAGGTATAATGCAAATGTCAGTATGATATTCAAGAGTGAGCCGACAGGAGGAAAGGTCACTCAAAGGTTTTGTTCTAAGAATGAATGTCACTATTTTTTACACTATATGTGCTGATTACTCGGGTGGCAGCATTGATAATGCACTAGGAAAGCAAAATATCCTACTTCCATGTCCCCAGGAGACAGCTGAAGCCCTGGAATACTTGCACATTACAAGCTCTCTGATCCTCCCTTGCCATCATTCAATCAGAAAGGAAACGTGACCACCTTAGTGTAAAACAGATGTTTGCACATACGATGCTTGCCCAGACCCTAGTAACTCAGCGATAGATGATGACGAGGACAGAGGCACGTCTCAGTCAAGAAGCACAGATTCAGCCAGTGAGAACACACAGACGGAGTCAGGCCCCTGCACAGGCCCCTTCAGTGGCGGCCTCCACGTGGACGTGGGCCTTCACACGTCCAGTCAGGTAAGTCAGCCCGTGTGTGGCGTGCGCTGACACGTGCGCATCCTCTGCGAGTGGCCGTGCTTCTGTGGGCTTTGTTGCACTCTCCTCGGTAGAGGACAGGGGCACAGTGTCCCTTTCTTTCAAGCCCAGGATGTCCAGAAGCAAAATAAAAACAGTGGTGAGGCAACGGGGATGACTGTACTTTTCAAGGTACTGTACTGCAAAGGCTAAAGATGGCTTCTCCACTTTTTCTGTTTGTTTTTTTAATGTATGATTTGTGTGAAAATATTATAAACCTATTTCAGCACAGTACTATATAGCCGTTGTGTTAGTTGGGCACCTAGGCTAAATTTGCTGGACTTAAGAACAAATTGGACTTATGAATGCACTTTCGGAACTGAACTTGCTCATCTGTAGGGGACTTACTGGCGTTGAGTGTTCCTTCTGACTTATTGATAAATAGCGCCCAGAGCAAATTAGACTCATAAGGCAGAAGAAGAGGGAGGAAAACAAACACGTCTCCCAAACCAGCAATGAGCTACCCACAGGTACATGTCCTTACTGCTAAATTTTAGAGCTACACACTGAGACAATCTTGGTAGGTAGGAAATTACAAGGAAGATAATGAAATTCTGAAGTCATAAAATATCCTGTAATGGAAGGTGTTGCAAGATAATTGTGGCATGGGTAACATTTGCTTTTGTAATATGATCATATGTTAAGGTGATTTTTAAAATCAACTTAAAAATTCATAAGACGATTTTATTCTCTTGTTACTATATAGGTTTATTATATCATCTTTCAACCGGAGATTATTTCATGGGAGTCTGTTCCAGGACAAATGTTCTCTCAGGTCACTAGACTCCAAAGATAGAACCGAATCCATCTCCCAAGCAGCACACTTTTATAGACCATCGCCAAATATCACCCCCCACCCCCAAATCTTATATGTGTCTGTGTCCTGTGGACCACAGAGCCGTGAACCTTTCCCTATGTAAGAAACACTTTTAAAAAGAGTTGCCTGATCAGTTAGGGCCCCTCCTAAGAGTTATCAGCAGAGGATTTGGTCCCATTCTAAAAACAGCGCCCCCAAAACGTGATTCTGTGCAAATTGTTTCAGCCATCTCTTCACCTTAAAACAGATTCCATTCTCCAAAAACACAGTGAATAATCAAACCCAAACTCAATTTCTTTATGAAAAGGAATCCTGACCACAGAAAAGGGATTATATTTTACTGGAAGAATTATGTCATTAAAATGACAGTTTTCATACCTAGAACTAGTCTGTGGCTAAACCAAGCAAACAAGCTCAAAACCAACCGCACGTCATCACTGCCATTTGGGCACCAACCTGGCAGGGGCTGAGGAGCTATCAGCACTGTGGGCAGAGGCCTGGAGGCAGGAGCTGGTCTGGACAGAGACACAGCTACTTGGTTTGTCAACAGCTGAGGCTTTGGGGGCCCATGAAACAATCTTGATTCCTCAGGATATATCCACGTTGAGTCCAGAGCAAAGGAATTATTTAAAAAGATCTGTCCAAAGAGAAAGCAAGCGTAACATGTAAGACCATGAAGACTGCAAAATACTTTTCCCGTCTAACACTGAATCCTGAAGATTCTATGGGTGGACTCTTTAGAAGCACTCTAGATGCTTTGGGTTTTGGTATCGATCACTTCCTGGGCCTGGTCTTCAACTGTTCACTTGGTTAGTTCATTCCAGCAGCCAGTTAACAGATGAGTGAGTCGCCCCACGGAGGTAAGCAGCATGTGGAGAACAAGCCACACACGACTTTCCCTTGGTTTTCAAGTAAACAAAGTGTGGCCAGTATATTCGAATTCAAAAGTCAAGATAAACCACTAGAAAGATGAACACTCAAAGCAATAGTGGCAAGGAAAATGCTTTTAAAATGTATTTTTGAGTTATATAATGTTTAAGGCTAGATTCTGATCAATGGGTACAAATTTAAAAACTGAACAATTCAAAAGGTAGAATCTGATTCAGAAGTAGAACTTTTCTGTTTTTCTATGGAATCCAAATATTTTAAGCTAAAACAAAATCCCCCACCATCACCATCTACTGGTGCTTTTGAACAGGCCAGTCTTATTCTGAAACGGTTTCTCTTTAGACCTGATGGTGTACCTGCTGCAGTAAGAAACTAGAAATATACCATGATTTCTGTCCTAGGAATACCCAACAACTTAGTAACCAGTAGCCCATCTGTCCAACCAAACCAATTGCGTTTTTACCTTACAGTTAGGGATCCTTTTGTCTAGCCAGCTTTTCCCAACAGGAAGTGGAAGAGCGGATGTGCAGACATGTGGGAAAACAGGCACCAGTTCCACAGAGGAAGCGGGGGGCAGTCCAATCGATGGGGAATGACCACCAAGCAGCCACTGGAACCCAAGGAAAGAGAAGGCCGTGCTCAGTAGCCTGGACCGACCAACTCTACTTCTCATCAAAGATGCTGGGGTAGCTGCTTTAAAAGGGAACTTTAAAACGCATGTATTTGGCTATGAGGAAAATTTCCTCTTTCCAGTTTCCAAACCCTACAAATGCTCAAAAATTCTAAAAATTAATAAAAGTTTCTGTATCTGAATCATCACAATGCATTGACAAAACGGCATTCTTTAACATTAGGAAAGAACTTCTAAAGCACAAAACCACGAGAACATGGCAAGAAATGAATTTCTGCCCTGAGAACAAGACAAACCACAGTGGAAAGGTGAAATGCTGGGTATTCCTTTTATAATTTTTGAATTTTTTCATAAGCAAGCATAGAGCTATATTTTATTATATTCTTTTCCATACAACATCGCATATTAATTACACCCATCACCTTAAAAACAGGGACTAGCGATATTTTCAAAATAAGAGGTTAAGATTCAAAGTTTTCCAAGGTCCACAAATGCAAATAGATTCCAAGGCAAAGAAAATGTAAGTGAGATTATCACATAACTAAAAATCCCAATGCATGGAGTAAGACAGCAAACATTGAAAGGGGGCAGACAGTTTAGGAGAAAGTCTCTCTAATTAAATTAACTGAATCTTTATCAGTGGAGAATAGATTCATTGTTCAATGATATGGAATGCTTCAATATGCATTTGTTTTAAAATCATAAAAGCATTTTTGAATTTCCTGTTATGTGAAAATGCTCTTCTAAGATAACTACTGTTATTTAACAGAAAATATGCAACACACCAGATTTTAAAGATTAATATTGTGTGGGAGAGGTTTTGTGTTTTAAATTTACACAAGAAAAAAAAATGCAGTTTTCTATACAGAAAAAAAAAAAAAAATGTAGTTCCTTGACATTATATACCTCTAGTGGTAGTACTTGGATATGACAACCCCTTCAAAATAGCTAAAAAAGAAAAGGAAAAACTATCAATGCTTATTAAAAATATGTATATATATACACAACATGAACATGAACTGCATAACACATCAAAACAGCACATCCATTACCACAAATGTGAGGTATCATTATATCCAAAGAACCAATTTAGGAAGAGTTGACCACATCTTTTAGAAAAGCCTACAATAGAATATTGGAATTAAATTAATGATGTTGTGTATTCTGTCATCTACTCACTTGAATATGCTATTGATGATAATCATTGGAATAAAATACATGTCATTCCCTGATTTAAATCCACCTGCATAGTTAGATAGCATACAATGGATCTTGCCAAAACCAGCTTGTCCTACTCCGTTGCACCATTAATCAAAGGTACAGTCACTTTCTTTTTAATTCCAGGTTTGCAACGCCAAACTCTTCTAAAGTGCAACATGACAACAGCTAATCCAGTGGACCCGGGCAGCCTAGGGCGGGAGTGGAAATCACCCGGTAGCGTTTCTCGGTATTAAAGCCAGGGTTTTCCTGCAGGCTTCCACTGGTTTGAATTTTCTTAAGCATTGTCCTGAGTCTATTTTCAAATGGAAAAAAAANTTTCCTATTTGGAACCAGTCTGTTGTTCCATGTCCGGTTCTAACTATTGCTTCCTGACCTGCATACAGATTTCTCAAGAGGCAAGTTAGGTGGTCTGGTCTTCCCATCTCTTTCAGAATTTTCCACAGTTTATTGTGATCCACACAGTCAAAGTCTTCGGCATAGTCAATAAAGCAGAAGTAGATGTTTTTCTGGAATTCTCTTGCTTTTTCCATGACCCAGCAGATGTAGTTGACAGTTATGGTCATGGACAGGGACATCAGATTTTTGTGAGTAATAGTAAATTTGGTTCCAACCCACAGGCTTTGGAAAAGTCATAGGAATTACACTGTGAATTTTCCCAGTGACTGCCTGAGCCTGATAGAGGATGAGATGGCTGGATAGCATCACTGACTCGATGGACATGAGTTTGAGTGAACTCTGGGAGCTGGTGATGGACAGGGAGGCCTGGCGTGCTGCAATTCAAGGCATCGTAAAGAGTCGGACACGACTGATTGACTGAACTGAACCAAACTAGACCTTCCAGGATGTTTGCGTTAGTGGTTTTCATCCAATGGTTGGCCTGGTCTTCCCTGACAAGCATAGGAGCTGGATAAGGTAAGTCAGNGCTGCAATTCAAGGCATCGTAAAGAGTCGGACACGACTGATTGACTGAACTGAACCAAACTAGACCTTCCAGGATGTTTGCGTTAGTGGTTTTCATCCAATGGTTGGCCTGGTCTTCCCTGACAAGCATAGGAGCTGGATAAGGTAAGTCAGAGAAACAAGGTGGATAAGTCTGAATAATTATATTAAATTCCTCAGTGCATCTGTTAGAATCTTCAGTTACTTTGGAAAGTCTTAGACTATGGGTACAGTTTAGCTTGACTCCTGGAAGCATAAGGGTTCAGCTTCTGGATTCTTTGAAATCTCCATTTTATTTTATTTTTTTCAGAGTTTATTTTTTTTTTNGGACTCTCAAGAGTCTTCTCCAACACCACAGTTCAAAAGCATCAATTCTTCAGCATGGGTACACAGAATAAAATGCATGGGTGGAAAAGATTCTATTCCATGCTTTTAGATAATTGTGTACTCATCTTCACAACTACCACTAGAAACAAGATACAGAACATTTCTGTCACCCCAGAAAGTGCCTTCAAGCCCTTCCATCCCAAAGGCACCCATTTTCTAATCTGTCAGTAGGTTAGTTCTGTCTGTTATAGGACTTCATTAAATATAATCATATAGCACACACTCTTTCGTATCTCAAGTTTTTTGCTCAACATAATGTTTTTAAGATTCATCTCTATTGTTTGTAGGTCTGTGTTATAGCTTTCATGGATCCTATGTACTTCAATGAGCCCCTTCCTTCATAACAAATAAAATTTATCTCCTATAACTGTGTTGCTATAATGACAGATATATATTATATAATAAAACATTTTCATCAACTTAAAAGTTCATTTTTCCTTCTGATTTTAAAAGAAAACATTTTCATGGGTCTGGGCACTGTGCCTACTATGCTGAATGGGTAAGTTAACCTTGGTTCCTTCATGTATCAGCAGTTTTGTTCCTTTTTTATTGCTGAGTAATAGTCCATTGGATGAATAGCCCATGACATGTTTAAACATCCTGTTGATGAACATTTGGTCTGTTTCCTGTGTTTGGCTATTATGACTAAGACGCCCATGAACATTTACCTACTTGTCTTTCTGTGGACACAGGTTTGCATTACTCTTAGGTAAACACCTAGGACAGGAATGACCAAGGATTTCTCCCACCCACTCTTTTAAAAATTTAGTCATTTCACTGGATATTACATGGTCTTTCTTGTCTTTAACAATAGAGCTCTTGAGTTTTANTGTGGACACAGGTTTGCATTACTCTTAGGTAAACACCTAGGACAGGAATGACCAAGGATTTCTCCCACCCACTCTTTTAAAAATTTAGTCATTTCACTGGATATTACATGGTCTTTCTTGTCTTTAACAATAGAGCTCTTGAGTTTTATCAAGGCACATGGCTGACCATTTATATTCTATATTTCCCAACATCATTTGCAAGTCTGTTTGAACATGCGACAATGTTTTAGCCAATTAGCTGTAAGCAGAGATAATATGTGCACACTCAAATCACATTTTAATAAGAAAACTACCTGCTTTCCCTTCCCTTTCCCTTTTCTCCTTTCCTTATGCCAAGATGTGAATGTGGTATGAGTGAGCCAGCTCTAACCATAAGCAGAATGGCAGAGTAAGTCCCTGCATCAATTCATAGAACAGAGCTACCTGCCTACTACCCTGGACTGTTCGCCCACTTCCAGGCTGTGGGATAGGCCAACTTCTGTCATGTTGGAGCCACTATAATGTGTCACAGCAGCTTCATCAGCATTTTGCCTAATATAAGATGCTTTGAGTCAATCATGTCAATGGATACTCACTGGATACTGGATACTGATTCTCTAATGTGAGCTAAATACTGTTCTAGGTACTATAGACTTTTCCAGGATGAATCCGATACAAGATAAATGTACTCTCACCTGAGATGGTAAGTTATGAATACTTGGGAAGCTAAAGAAAAGTACAAGTTAACATTATCCAACATCTCCCAAACATTCATAGGGTAGCACATGCTAAATGCGAATGAGTGACAAGGGATGGAAACTCAGAAAAGGATAAGCCCATGACTTTTCTTCTCTGACAGTTGGTAAGCATCAATCCCCTTAGATAAAATGATACAACCTAGACTATTAAGGCAACAGGGCCAGAAAATTTCAGAGCAAATAGGAAGGGAAAAGCGTAAGGGAGGGAGATAAAGGGAACACAAGAAAGCTGAGGTAGCATGGAAAGGCTCTGGGCCAGAAGACCTGCCTGCCAAATCCACGTTTGACATTACCTTTGACTTAGATGAAGTTTCTTCATTTATCTTGGCATCCATTTTCTTATGTGTAAAATGGGAACTGTTTTATGATGTCCACTTTCCTCCAAGAAACAGAGACTCACTCATGCTAACTAAAGACAATGAATATTGTAATACCCATGTAGTGTGTCTGGGAGACAGAATCTCAGAGAAATCTGAAAACAGAATCAGCTGTAGGATCAGGCCTCAGGCAGAATGGAACTAGAAGGTAGTTCTGCATTTAAGTCAGATGTAGAGTCTTTACCATCAGGGATCCAAGTGTCTTCACTTTAAAGCTATATTTTTAGTAACAACTTCATTAAGACTTCTGTTTCAAGCTATTGAAATGTCAGCTCAAGATGTTTTGCGCAAAGAAAAAAATGTATACTGGATTACATAGTAATAAAAAAAACAATTCTGTGTGTGAAAGCCTTGGGCATCACTGAAGTCAGGCGGTCAGCCAGTGGGGTCAAGATTCAGTTCCTCTTCCTCCCTTGGCTCCTCTCTCCTTCTTGTTGGCCTGACTCTCAGACCTCACAAGGTGACTCAAAGGCGGTGGGCAGGTCCAGCCTATCACTCCCTGTTTTAGTCAAGGCTCAAGATGGGAAAGACATGGCACTCAAAATGGGTAATTGAAGGCAAGGGTACTAAATGGATGATGTTTCAAAGAGCAAAAGAGAAGAGGGGATCAGTTCATCAAAACTGAGAGAGGGCTGTCTTACAGGACACAGTGAGTTTGGAGCAACTGCACAGAGAAGGAATTGAGGGAACAATAGCCCAACCTCACTCCCTTCCACCTTTTTGGTGCAGCTTATGGGACCTTAGGTCGCACAAGGGAATCCCCCACAGGGAATCCTCTCCCCCTTCCCTTGATCTCCTGCTGGTACTAATTGGTCAGAAGGAGCTTAGACTGTGCAGACCAGTTTTATTCAGGGCACAGAGCCAGGGGCAGGGATGAAGAGAGTGGATTATTCAAGATATCAGTGCATCCTCTGAGATTTAAGTCCAGTGGAAACGGCCAAATCATAAGCAAAAGTCCCTTCTTAGTCAACTGCATCTCCTTAGTTCTGAGTGAGAAGAACTAAGGAGACCATCCTGACCATCAGTGTAGATAGAGGAGTGAAGCCTAGATGAGGTCAACTCCTCACGTCTGAAAGTACCACCTCAAGGAAAGCAGCAATTTGGATTCCTTTCATTTATTTTCTTCTCTGATTGCTGTAGCTATAAAAAAGAGGTCACTATTTAAAAAGAAAAAAGAATGGGTTTAAACAGTATTCAAGGTGACCATACTTCTTCCCCATTTATTATCCCATTTATTCATAAATATGTATGATGCTGGATGACTTTTTTGCAAAGGAGAGCTATAAACAGATGTAGCACTATTAAGATATCTGGTGGGGCACAAAGAGTTTAGATTTGGTAAAGGTTAGGTGGTTAGAAGAAAATATTGCTATCTTCCTGTCACAGAACAAATATAGGCATGAACTGCATTCAGCACTTTAAGTGCTTATTTGGTATATTTATCATGTTCTTGACAGTAATTTTTTTTTCCTTTTGGAAGTTGTAGAAGTGAAGAGATGCTGGCATATGTTTCCTGCTTCCATGCTAACTTTTGTTTCATTTTATGGATGAAAACTGAGTCACATTTCTGTTAAATATTTTATGTAAGATCATAGAATTAAAGTTTGATGCCAGGGCAAGACCTTGGACACCCAGATCAATAACCAAATGTTTAGTGATTCCAGTGCAATTCTAGAATAGTCTTCAGGAAAGCATACTTTCTCTTGGTTTTAGCTGATTGTCCTGTATGCATTATATTATTCAGTTCCCTAGCATTTTTAAGAGTATTCTCTCATTGACCAATACTAAAGAATAACCTATGCAAAGGCACTGTGGTGGGTGAGAGTATGGCTGGTTTTGAGGGGCCAAAAATCAATATGGCTGAAATGGAAGGATAAACACCTGGAGCAGGGGTGGGGACAGGATAAGCAGGCAGGGCCAGACGGCACCTGACCTCAAAAGATAAACAAATCACTTAAAATTATTAATTTTAATTTTTAAATTTTGGGAAATGATTTCTTTTCATTATATTTTTAATGGTTTTCTTCTATTTAAGGTAGCCACATATTACCTGAATTACTAGTAATACATTTATTAGTTGTTGTTGTTCAGTCTCTTGAGTCATGTCTGACTCTTTGTGACCTATTATTACATTTAATAAAGTATTTAAAAGGGAGGACATTAAAAATATTAATAGATGAATATATAGGATACATGGGATATGATGAATTCAAGAAGGTAATATCTGAATGGGAAAAGTTTGTGAAATACTGGTGCATTTCTCATTTGCCCCTTCATATCCACTTTCTACCCTCTACACACTTCTCTGTGACTGCCGAGCTGACCTCTAAAGCCTGTAACATTCTGGCTTGTCCTCTAGTTTCTAGTTGGATTTGGCCAATGGGAGGCACTGGTTATCTGAAAAGGGGAAGAGAGTGAGATAAGGGTCTTTATTTCCCCATATACTTCTATACAGAGTCACTGGGGTTGGTCTTCCGCCAAGAGGCACAACTCCCATCATTCCGATCTCCCTCACAGCTACAGACACCCTCTCCAAGTTCCTGTAACCAACTCCCCGCCACACGTCTTCAGACCCAGCTATTGTTAGCACTGGACACAGCACCATTCCCTGTTGGATTTTCCTTAACCCTCCCCACACTCTTATGAATCTTCTCTTATTAAATTCTCCTCCACTGAACAACTCTATGTTTTCCTGCCAGAAGTGAAGTGAAGTCACTAAGTCGTGTCCAACTCTTTGCGACCCCATGGAGTTAAATTGAAGAAAGTAGGGAAAACCGCTAGACCATTCAGGTATGACCTAAATCAAATCCCTTATGATTATACAGTGGATTTAAGGACCTAGATTTGATAGAGTGCCTGATGAACTATGGAATGAGGTTCATGACATTTTATAGGAGACAGGGATCAATTCCATCCCCAAGGAAAAGAAATGCAAAAAAGCAAAATGGCTGTCTGGGGAGGCCTTAGAAATAGCTGTGAAAAGAAGAGAAGCAAAAAGCAAAGGAGAAAAGGAAAGATATAAGCATCTGAATGCAGAGTTCCAGAGAATAACAAGAAGAGATAAGAAGGCCTTCTTCAGCAATCAGTGCAAAGAAATAGAGGAAAACAACAGAATGGGAAAGACTAGAGATCTCGTCAAGAAAATTANGCCTGGTGTGCTGCGATTCATGGGGTCGCAAAGAGTCGGACATGACTGAGCGACTGAACTGAACTGAACAGCTGATTAACAGTGTTGTGATAGCTTCAAGCAGACACCTAATGGACCCAGCCATACACGTGGAAATATTCATAGGTTTCCTTTTGTCTTTCTCATTTTTTTTTCAAACTTGGTCCTTCATTCTTTCATTATTAAAACAATTCACTAAATAAACCATCCAATCTTCATAAATCCCATCAGCTTTTACATCTGTTTCAGATGTAAAATCACCTAGGGATTCCCAGGTGGCGCTAGTGGTAAAGAATCCACCTGCCTAGGCAGGAGACATAAGAGACGTGGGTTTGGTCCCTGGGTCAGGAAGATTCACTGGAGAAGGGTGTGGCAACCCACTCCAGCATTCTTGAGTGAGAAATCCCATGGACAGAGGAGACTGGGGGTCCACAGTCCCTGGGGTCGCCAAGGAGTCAGACGTGACTGAAGCACGTTAGCACATGGAATCCTAAGACTAGCTCCCAATGATTAGGAAACCTGTCCTTTTTCAATTTAGTGTCACATTTAAAGTGAATTCTTGCTCTCCATTTCCTGTCACCTACACCTGATCAGTATGGGTTCACTTTCCGCTCTCACACACTCAAATCTGCCCTGATGGAAGAATTAGTTCTAAAAGAGGTAGCTCTCATCAGATCCCAAAAACACATCAGTTCAGTTCAGTTCAGTCACTCAGTCGTGTTTGACTCTTTGCAACCCCATGAATCACAACACACCANCATCCTCTGTTGTTCCCTTCTCCTCCTGCCCCCAATCCCTCCCAGCATCAGAGTCTTTTCCAACGAGTCAACTCTTCGCATGAGGTGGCCAAAGTATTGGAGTTTCAGCTTTAGCATCAGTCCTTCCAAAGAACACCCAGAACTAATCTCCTTTAGAATGGACTGGTTCTTCTGCCCTCCAGTTGTCATTTTTATATCTTAGAAGTTATCATTTGTCACTTCATAGTCATTCCCCTAGTTTTTTGTAGTTGTGTAGTATACTCCACTGACTGTATTTACCAGTGGTCACTCAGTCAGTCCACACCAAGTTTTGGAATTAGGTTACTTCCAGAAATTTGCAACTAAAAATAATTCTGGAATGAATAATCTTGTGCAGGAGTATTTTCATACTTTTAAGGTATATCTTCAGGGTTAATTCTTATCAGTGGAATCTTTGGTCAAAATGAAAACACACAGGTAGTTGTGATAAATATTGCCAAATTTCCCCTCAAAACAGTTGTACCTACTTGCAATCCCAACAGTAATGTACATGAATGGCCAATAGGCTGAGTTATCAAGCTTAGTCAGTTCTGCCAAATGACAGGTGAAACATGTTATCTCAGAGTCATTTTAATTTGCTTTTCTCTAATTAGGTTTGACACTGAACATGTTTTCATATGTTTAAAAGCCATTTGTTTATCTTACAGGTGAATTATCTTTTCATTTCTTCTGCCTATTTTTCTATTTGGTTTCCTTCTCCTCCAATTTCAATAGTGCTTTATGTATTAAGGATGCAAGCTCAGTCCCTTCAGTCAGGTCCAACTCTTTGCGACCCTGTGAACTGTAGCTCACCAGGGTCCTCTGTCCATGGGATTTTCCGGGCAAGAACACTGGAGTGGGTCGCCATTTCCTCCTCTGGGGGATCTTCCTGATCCAGGGATCGAACCCAGGTCTCCTGCATTGCAGACAGATTCTTTATTGATGAGCCACTGGGAAAGCCCATATATTAAAGATGTTAATCCTTTATTTCTGAAGTATTTTGCAAATGTTTTCTCCCACTTTGTCATTTGTGTTTTGATTATGCTTAAGGTGGGGTCTTTTGTGGCTCTGTTTGTTTGCCATGCCAACAGTGTTCATGTAAAAGTAATTAGTTTTATGTAATCAAATGTATCAATCTTTTCTTTTACCACATCTGGATTTCGAGCCACAATTAGAAAACTTTTCCTCACACCTATATCGCTGGAAAATTCATTCATGTTTTCCTCTAGTATTTTTATGATGTCATTTTTTTAATAGTTAGGTCTCAGATTCATTTGGAGTTTATTCTTGTGCAGGTGAAGATGTACATCTAATTTTATCTTTTTTTCAAAAGGCTACCTAGTTATGCCAACACAATATATTAAAAAGTTTCTCTCTGTTCCCATGATATGAGATGCCACCTTTCTTGTTGTTGTTTAGTTGCTAAGTCATGTCCACCTCTTTGCAATCCCATGGACTGTAGCCTGCCAGGCCTCTCTGTCCATGGGATTTCCCGGGCAAGAATACTGGAATGGGTGCCCATTTATCATACACTAAGTTCCACATGTAATTGGCTCTACTTCTGGACTTTGCAGTCATTCCATTGCTATTTTGTTTCTTCATGCAACAATAACACACTAGTTTAATTATAGAGGGTTTATCCTTCATTTTAAAGTCTGGTATAGCTGTTCCCCCTTGTAACTTTTATTTCTCATGATTTTAATGGTTATTTTATGTCTGATTTTTCATATGGACTGACGTATCACTTGTCTCACTCCATAAAAAAGCTTATTTGTATTATCACTAGGATCGTGTTAAAGTCATAGATTAACTTTGGAGAAACTGGCTTTTTTTATGATGTTAACCCATCCAAGATTAAGGGATGTCTTTCTATTTGCTTGAGACTACTTCTGTGTCTTGCAGAAGTGTTTTAGAATTTTCTTCAGGTAGGATTTGCCTGTTTCTTGCTAAGTTTATTTCTAAGTATTTTATCTTCTTTGTTGCTGTTGTTCCCTCTAACTGGTTTTTATTTATGTAGAAGAAAGCTATTGATTTCTATACATCAAGTTTTTACCCTGCTATCTTAAAATTTCTTTTCTTGTTTGATTTACTATTATCATTTATTTTCTATGGCTTTCCTATTTTATTATCATATCATGTGCAAATTGAGATGGTTTTGATTCTCTTTCTCTATAACTTATGCTTCTAATTGATTTCTCTAATTGCTGATACCTCTAGTACAGCTGTGGAACAGTAATGAAGATAGTGGTCATCTTGCCTTTGTGGAAATGCCTCTAGTGTTTTCTCATCACCTAAGATGCTGACTTCAGGATTCAAGCATGCAAAATACTTTATCATAAGGAGAAGTAACCATCCATTCTTGTTTTCTTTTTTTTTAAATTTTATTATTTTACTTTACAATACTGTATTGGTTTTGCCATACATTGACATGAATCCACCACAGGTACTGATATATCAGGCATGGGTGTTGATTTCTACGAAAGGTCTTTCAGAATCTGTGGAGATACATGATTTTTTTCCTTAAGTGTATTTTTATACCAGTAGACTTCCTCATGTTGAACTAAGCTTGCATTTCTGGAAAAAATATCATTTATTTAAAGTGCATTGGCTTATTAACATTGCATTTGATTCAGTTTATGAATAATCTGTTTAGTACTTTTGCATCAATATTTATAAGTGATATTGTTCTATAATTTCATTTTTGTACTTTGTCAGGTTGAGGAAGCAATGTTATACTTACTTTCAAAAAACAATTAATATGTTCTTTATTTTCAATGCTATGAAACAATAAAGACTAGAGGATAGCTAAAAATAAATAAATAAAATTAGGACCTAATGGCAAGGGCAGTCAATCAAACCAGTCAATCCTAAAGGAAATCAGTCCTGAATATTCATTGAAAGAACTGATGCTGAAGCTGNCCAGAAAGAAAAACACCAATACAGTATACTGACACATATATATGGAATTTAGAAAGATAGTATGATGACCCTATATGTGAGACAACAAAAGAGACACAGACATATAAACAATTTTTAAAAAATATACGTATTAAGCCTCACTCTTTGTGCTGTGAGGGTCTATGGGCTTTAGCAAATGCATGTCATGTATTTTCCACTCTAGTGTCATACAGAGAAATATCATTGCTCAGAATCTCTGGGATTCCCCAATCTCTCTCCCTTTCCCTGCATTTTTTTTTTTTTTTTACCACCTTTACAGTTCTGGCATTTTCAGAATGTCATATAATTAGGGCACACAGTATATTTTTAAACATTTGTTTTCTTTTCTGAGGGGCTGGGAAGAAGCTCACCAGAGAAGAACCTAAGACTTTTGTCTTTACTTCAAAAAACCTTGAGAGTAGCTTTCTCTTTGAATTTTATTCTTATATCTTGTTCTTTGTGTTTTTTTCTTCCTTTTTGTATGTGTTTATTATTTTCAGAGTGTTTCGAATTATGGATGACAATAACAACCGAACCCTTGATTTCAAAGAATTTGTGAAAGGGTTAAATGATTATGCTGTGGTCATGGAAAAGGAGGAGGCAGAAGAGCTTTTCCGGAGGTTTGATAAAGATGGAAACGGAACAATTGACTTCAATGAATTTCTTCTCACATTAAGAGTAAGTGGTCCCACGAATCACTGTATCCACTGGGTTTGGCTTTCATGTGGTTTGGACTGGCTATCGTGAGACTTGGTTTTCAGAAGCTGATAGCACACCACGGAGGAGATGGGCAGGAGACAATACAGGCTTAGGGATTTTCTGGAGCAGTCACAATGCACATCATTTTAAGGCACACAAACAATTGCAATTGCATATCATTGAGAGGAATCAGATATTTCTTTGCAGATGATACAAGGAAAGCTCATCGACTTGTGTATGTGGCTTTTTCCCTATGTAACTAGCCTCCAATGTCCAGAGCCAGAAAAGAGGTGATTATGCAAGCTTTTAGAAAGCTAGACAAGACTGGAGATGGTGTGATAACGATTGAGGACCTTCGAGAGGTGTACAATGCAAAACACCATCCGAAGTACCAGAATGGTGAATGGACGGAGGAGCAAGTGTTCCGGAAATTTCTGGATAACTTTGACTCACCCTATGACAAAGATGGAGTGGTGAGTGAAATAGCTTAATCGAGTGAAATTTATTTCTGTAATTATAAATGGGAAATGGGCCCAGGCCTTAAAAATACTTATACCATATATATATATATA
>SJYV01051959.1:2098-31584 GCA_006410875.1 Neotragus pygmaeus | reverse complement strand
GTCTCCACCCTCCCCTCCACCCCTTCCCCCTGAGGATTATTTTTAACTCTGCAGGCCTGGAGAAAGCACCTCCATATTTCTGTCTCTCTCTTTTGCGAGGAGTAGGGGGAGGTCTATTATATTTTACTTAAAGATTTTTTAAAAACTTGAAGATAAATCATTCTGCCTGGAAAGATCCACCCAGGATCTGTTGTGACTATAAGCTCCAATCTGGGGTCAGGAACAAAGCCTTGGCTGGAGACACAGAACTTGAGTTAGCAGAAGAGTGGAGGGGTGGCTGTATTCGGCCTCGGAGACGGGACGTGTGGATGGGATCACCCCAGGCGAGCACAGAGCGGGAGAGGAGGCCGCCAGGGGCCAGTGATGGAGATGGCGCTCTCTGGGAAACACAGAGGGAGAGAGAAGGCAGGCGGGGGCGCAGAGCCACCTGGACGGGCATGAGTGTGCTTGCTTGTTAAAGGGTTTTGTCACTGCTTTTTATTATAGATGTGGTACTGCAGACTATCTGGAAAATATGGAAAAGCATCATGAATCAAACCCACATGGGGAAAAAGGAAAATGAACCTTTTGTTGACCTCCCTCCGCAGTATATTTTTTTCTATGCATCTCTGTCGTAATCATGTCTATTATACACAGTGCATCTTATTACATTTTACGTTAAATTGCATTTTATAACAAATAGTTTCAAACCTTTTTTCACTCAGCATCGCAGCATGAGGGGTTCCCCACATTGTTGAAAATCCCCAGAGGGACCCCGTTATCCACAGCAGAGCAGACAGCTGGCGGAGGACGAGCAGGAAGGGAGGGGAGTCTGCCCGACACGGGCGGGTCAGCAGTGCACCCCNTGGCATCACCGACTCTATGGACATGAGTTTGAGCAAGCTCCAGGAGTTGGTGATGGACAGGGAAGCCTGGAGTGCTGTAAAGTCCATGGGGTCACAAAGAGTCAGACACAACTGAGCAACTGAACTGAACTGAACTGAATGGCAGAAAAAGCATTTTCCCCATTTGAAAGGTAGAGAGTTGGGACCTCAAAGCCTCCTGGAAATCACTGTTCTTGCCTAGATTCTCTTCAGTACAGGAATGCCTCTGTGAATAAAGTGACTTTTCTCCGAGGAAACAGGGTGCTTCCAATTCCTTGTTGGGAGCTCATCCCACAGAACTCTGTATCTAAACATTACAAGAAGCCTCGAAGTAAGGTCCAGATTTTCCAGACAACAAAGCTGTTCATAAAATAGTCTCCCAGAAGCCTTACTCACTCTCGTGCAGTAACTCTAGTTCCTTTCAGGAATCCTAAGACTCTTGCATCTGCGATGTTTTCCCTGAAAGAACACTGTGCACCAGAAGTATTTTTCTTAGCCCCTGAGCAGCATCAAGTGCCACTGGGATTAACATTTTGTGACTGGAGAGAAGGGCAAAGCATTTTTTCTTCCTTTTTCTTCCTTGAATTCTTAGATTTCCAAAGCTTCCAAACAGTCCCAGGACCACATGTCCAGCTGTGGTAAGTTGCACATCTCATGTGCAATGCCATTTTTCCTCAGTGAGTAAAGCCAAACTGCACCAGAAAAAAACAAACAAACAAAAAAAAACCTCTGTGCTTACAATTCATTCTGAGAACTCACACCTGATGCCTATCTAAATCAAGCAGAAAACAGATTTTAGATGCAGCCTGGAAACAGTGCAGGATTTCCCTGAACATTCCTAGGCCTTTGGAAGATCTGAAGGCAGCTAGGCCTAACCAGGGCAGTAACTAGTATATGCAGTTCACCACATGCAGACCTCCCTGCCTCCACAAGTTTATTCATGGCAGGGTTCCACGTGTCCCAGATGTCACTTTTCGCTGGTCAGAAATTGCAGGTAGATATGCTGTGTGTCAACTTTGAAATTGGGGTCTGATGACAAAAACGCAATTTTCCGCACTTGAAAGCTAGAGAGCTGTGGTTTTAAAGCTGCCTGGAAATCATTATTGTTGCTGTCTTCTCTTCAGTGCACGAATGCCTCTGGGAGAATGAGTTTTCTCCTAAGAAAGAGAGTGTTTGCAATTCCTTGCTAGGAGCTCACCCACAGCACNACTTGAAAGCTAGAGAGCTGTGGTTTTAAAGCTGCCTGGAAATCATTATTGTTGCTGTCTTCTCTTCAGTGCACGAATGCCTCTGGGAGAATGAGTTTTCTCCTAAGAAAGAGAGTGTTTGCAATTCCTTGCTAGGAGCTCACCCACAGCACTCTCTAGCTAAAGAGCAAACTGAACATGACCAGTAGCCTCAAAATAAGGTCTGGTTTCTATCATCAAAAAAATTATTTATCCAACAGTTTCCAAGAAGCCTTTCTCAATCTATTGCGATAACTGTAGTATGCCTTTCAAGATGTTTAGGACTTTGAGATCTGCACCATTTTCCCTGAAAGAACCCTGAGCACTGAAAGTCTCTTCTGTTGGCTCCTGAGCAGTATTGAGTGTGAAAGGTCATTGGGATCAACTCTTTGTGTGCGAACTGAAGAGCAAAGCACTTCCTTCTTCCTTGGATAGCTAGATTATCAAAGTTCTCAAACAGCCTCAGCAACACAGCTCTAGCAGCTGTTATGTGCAGTGCTGGTCTGTCTCAGTGAGTAAACCTGAGCTACACTGAAAAAATACCTTGTGTCTAAAACTCATTCTGGGAACTCCTATCTGACGCTAATTTATCTCGCACAGAAACAAATTAGATCCAGCTTGAAAACAGTGCTGGTTTTCCCTGAACATTCCTGTGTATGTATTAGTCCTTCAGTCATGTCCAACTCTTTGCAAATCCATGGACTATAACTCACCAGGCTCCTCTATCCACGAGATTTCCCAGACAAGATTATTGGAGTGGGTTGCCACTTCCTCCTCCAGGGGATCTTCCCAACTCAGAGATTGAACCTGAGTCTCTTGCATGGGAGGCAGATTCTTTACCAGCTGAACCACCAAGAAAGCCCATTTCTAGGCCTTACCAGGGCAGTAACTATGGTCTGAAGTCCATTCCACTGCATTTCCTCGCTAAAGGGCAAACTATCTATACATGAACACTAGTCTCAAATTAAGATCCAGTTTTTCTCTTCAACAAAGTTAGGTGAATAGCAGTTTCCATGAAGCCTTACTAAATCTAGTGCAGTAATTCTTGTAAGCCTTTCAGGACTCCTAAGACTCTCAAATCTGCACTGTTTTTCCTAGAACACCATATACACAAAGTCTCTTCTATGCCTCTTGAGAATCATTAAGTGACAATGGAGCAAATAAACGTGACTCATCCAAGTATGCTGTCAGAATTGTTGTGCCCAGTGTTCTTCCAGTGATGGAAGTCAACCCATGTGGATGGCATGCTTAGGTTTTCTGCCAGGGCCTTTGGACCTCAGTCTTCTCTAGGTTACTTTTATTCTTTCTTGGAGAAAGGAACCTCTCTGAGAATGAAGTGATGGCCTCGTGTGCATGAACCCAAATGCCAGGAAGCCATTTCCTTCTTCAGGGGATATTCCCAACCCAGAGATCAAAATATGTCTCTCTTATCTCCTGCATTGGCAGGCAGATTCTTTACCACTAGCACCACCTTGGAAACCTCAGAAGAATCAAATTATTTTGCATTCCATGCTATCAGCACCAAGCACTTCAGTCTTCTGTCTGGGAAGTGATGTTATCCAGGTGATATAATTGATATAGTTGATATAGGTAAGGTTTTTTTCCCTAGATTTGAACACCAAACAGTCTTCATTGCTATGTGATATTGAGTTTAGGGAATCATGATCCTGTGGACAGAAGTGACAGACTTTCAGACGACCTGGGTAAAGAACAACATTGCTCCTATTACACGTGTGCATGCATGCATGCTACGTCACTTCAATTGTGTCCAACTCTGCGATCCTATGAACTGTCACCTACCAGGCTCCCCTGTCCATGGGATTGTCCAGGCAAGAATACTGAGGTGAGTTGTCATGCCTTCCTCCAAGGGATCTTTCCAACCAAGGGATCGAACCCATGTCTCCTATGTCTCCTGAATTCAGTTCAATTCAGTTCAGTCACTCAGTCGTGTCTGACTCTTTGCAACCCCATGAATTGCAGCACATCAGGCTTCCCTATCCATCACCGACACCCAGAGCTTGCTCAAACTCATGTCCATCAAGTCAGTGATGCCATCAAACCATATCATCCCCTGCCATCCCCTCTCCTCCTGCCTTCAGTCTTTCCCAGCATCAGGATCTTTTCCAACGAGTCAAATCTTCACACCAGGTAGCCAAAGTAGGAGCTTCAGCTTTAGTATCAGTCCTTCCAATGAATATTCAGGACTGATTTCCTTTATGATTGTCTGGTTTGATCTCCTTGCAGTCCAAGGGACTCTCAAGAGTCTTCTCCAACACCACAGTTCAAAANGTCTTCTCCTTAACCCTGGGTGCATCCCAGCAGGGAGGGCAGCCAGAGACCGAGGGACCAGCTGAGTGCTCACAGGCTCCCAGCGGTGGTGGGAGTCCTGCTGCCCTGGCCCCCCCGTCCCCTTCCTGTGCCCTTTCCTGTCCGCGGCCGTCTGCTGACCTCCGCTGGGGGCAGGGGCTTTCATCCTATCAGAAAATGATTTGCGGACACTTCAACAAGGAGGGAGGGACGGCAGTTGGCACGGTGCCGTCTCACAGGCCGCACGATGCATCGGCTGCTTCCTGGCGCTCACATCACCTGGTGTGATTTGCAGGGTCTGGAGACATGAAATCGTTCGCATTTTCTCTACAGGCCAGACGACTAGGAAGCCATCATCACACGTGCTAAGTGGGCCTTTCGCCAGTGAGAAAGTGCCCAGACTTCCTATTTGGACACAGACGTTTGTGCTTAGGTGTAGTTGCATTTTGTTCCGTCAAAGCTTGCTGACCCCATACCAGACAAAGCCAGTGTGTTAACCCCGCTCCAACCTGTCCGACACTGAACGCTCGTCCCCGGCTTTCCTAACGAGGGAAGTCCCATCACCTGTGTCCCCATGGGGAGCGCCCTGGCCGTCCTTCAGCTTAATGACACAGTGGCCGCACGCAGGCTCGTAAGAGGGGCCGGGAGTGGGAGACGTGTTACAGCAGCCCGGCTAATTGGGAGTAGTTCAGGAGGAGAAGCAGCTTGGTGGGAACCGGGGAAGAATATAGATTATCTAGAGCGTTCCTAACACAGTCTAACTGTTTGGGGGCGTTATCCGGCGCACCAGGTGATGGGAGATCAGGGAAGCCCCGCTGGACTGGCCCGGGGCCAGGGCAGGTGAAAGGCTCCAGCAATTAGCGTCTGGAAAGCGTTCACCTGCCTCCACCGGCTAATCAGCCTCTTCTGTGGGAGGCTTGCTTGGCAGTTCCAGCCAGGGTCAAATGAGCGGTGAGTCCACAGCACAGGCCTGCGTCCAGCACACAGCCAGGGCTGTTTCCTGAGAAGCTCCAGAAGAGCAAGATCCCTGGGCAGAGGACGCTCCGTGGCGTTCCCAGCAGCAGAGCTGGCCAGAATCCCAAGCATCGCGATGCCCTTCCCGTCTGTGAGCAGTGACCCTGGTGCCCGGGTGCCAAGCCCCCTTGCAGGCTCGCTGGGCCAGTCGCCAGCAAGCCAAGCACCTCCTGATGCAGGCTGCAGTGGGAGCCAAGTGCTGGGGCTCAGAGCACTGAAAGGGGTGGACATGGGGTCCTTCACAGATCCAGGCTCAGGCCAGGATGATGCATCTGGCCTTGACCTCATACATGCCTTGACCCCGCTTCCCTTCCCGTTGGCAGGGTGTGAAACAGCTGTTCTCCAAAGTCTTTGATTTCACCAAGCAGCCAGTCTTCCGGAGAGGTGACAGTCTGAACACAGTGGTCATCAACCTTCAAACCCCAATTCTGTGACCTCAACAGTGAGTAATATCCCAACAGGAAAAAAAGGAGGAGATGCTTAAAATGCTCTCTGTAATTCTCACCTTGATAAAATATTCTTAGGGTAAGGAAAAAAAAAAAGCTCACAGAAGATGGTCTGTGTTTTTTCTTCCCTGAACTGTTAACTTAAATAATTCTGTGAATTCAGCAAATTCTGCCACTTAACCTTTTCTCTGACTCTTCCAACTCATTAATAAATAGAGTGAAATAGACTTGCTCTGGGACCAGTCTCTGGCGTGTCCAACTTCTGACCTTTTTCTCTGTTCAGAATCAGACAGGGAGGGAGTTTTGATTATTTAAGGAGCTGAGCAGTGAGATAGAGGTGCCTACATGAAACCAGGGTGTCCCAGGAGTGAAGCTTCCGCGGGGACACTGGCGGAAGAACAGCTGGGCCATCATGCTGCTCAGCACCCTGCTCTGTGAGTTTCCTGGGCTGAGCAGCGGACCGGACAGGGCGGGCTGGCTCGGCGACGCGGCAGCCGGTGCCCTCCCTCAGCCGCTCCACGGGATGTCCGTAAGTGCTGGGGGTAGGGGCCCCGCGCCCGGCTCATGAGGACCCTCTCTCCTCCAGCACCTGGCACTTCTGGCCAGCTCCCTGACATCCTTGGACTTCAGTTGTCCACAGGTGAGAGGAGCTTGAATCAAGTCAGCATTTCACACAGTGTGAGGGCTCTGAGCTCAGTTTGAGCCCGTGTATCCTGAGTGGCCACGTGACTCTGGACAAGTCCACCCACCTTCCTAGGCTCAGTAGCCCCCCGGTGGTAACCTGAGGTAGGTCACATCAACAGAACGAATCTGATGGAGGCAAAGTGGGGGAGACTCTCTGGGGACGTTTGCCAGCAGGACCCACTGAGCAGGATGTCGCCGAGGCTGATGGAGGCGGATAAGGCACCCGCGTCCCCAATTCACTGTGTTTGCCCCACAGCACGTCCCTGACCTCAACCCCTGGTCAGGCCTGTGTCCCCACTGTCTGAAACACAGCAGCTCAAGGAGAGAAAAGACGTCACAGTCCGTCAGCTGGGCGACAGACGGTCAGAGGTTCGCGGCTTGCACGAGCCTTTACTTGCCAAAGTAAAGCCAGTTCAGGAGGCTGGTGAAGCCAAGATGGAGACCCGGGTAGACCCTGCACTGTGGGGAAGGGCTTCCCGGCTGGCGCTCGGCCGTCTTCTTGCTGTGTGCTCTCAGCCAAGGGCAGAAAGACAGAAGGTCCCTGGGGCTCTGCCAAGGACACTGAACCCTCCTAGGGCTCCATTTCCACAAGCATGTCATCCGCTCACCTCCCAGAGGCCCCGCCTCCAGGCACCCGTACACTGGGGGGTTGGCTTTCAACCTGTGACTGGGGGAGGCACATATGTTTCCTGCATTCGTGTGCAAAAGTTTCTGAATTCCATTCCAAAATCAAAATATGCCACAGCCCGAAGAGTTTGTGCTGTCTAGGGGCCTTCCTGCTGTGACTTACTGATTGGACGGCAGCCTCTCTGTGCTCCCAGCCAGCGAAACTGGGTCAAGACCTCGCCCTGCTCTGGGCCTCTGAACTCTGGAAGGCCTACCCGCTGCCTGGGGCCTTTGGACCAGGTGCCAGGCCAGCCAGCCGTGGCCACCCCTCTGCAGCCTCAGAAGCGGCACCTTGCTTGGCGCAGAGAAAAAGGCAAAGGTCATGAGCTAAGAGAAAACAACCCTGAGGGAGGGCCGGGACAAACACCCCGCCCCGAAGCTCTGTTTCCGGGGAGAGCACTGTCTGCCCCACCAGGCACAGGCACGTCCGCGCCAGAAGCAAGCCCAGGCTGGGAGGCCTGCTCCGGCTGGACGCTGCTGCCACCTTGGCTCCGTGTGAGAGGAGACCCCGCCTCACCCAGGCAGCAGTGGGGCTGCAGGAGCCCAGGAACCGTGTTCCCAGTGGGGACACCCCCGCTGCCCTGGGCGCCCGAGGGCCCTCCAGCGGGCCCGGCTTCCTGGTCCCTGGACACCCCAGGGCTCCTTGTCCTGTCAGCAAGACCCAGACGAATTACAGAGAGACAGACCAGTTCGGGGAGGAGAGAGGGTACCCGCAGGGCTGCCACCCCGAGAAGTCCTGTCCTGCGGGACCCAGACCCACCCTGCGCCTGCTGTGCGCCGCCCTACAGGGCCCGCCCGTGGCGTGGTTCTGAGCCGGATCCCCCTTCTCCCGTGCTCCTTCCCCACTCCCGCTCTCTCTGTCCAACCGGAGTGACTGTCTGAATCTGTGAAAGTCAATATTCCCCTGAAGTGGAGCCTGGCTGCATGGGCAGGGCTGGGAGGAGCTGAGCAGGCATCTCCCTGGGCCAGTGCTGTGACCCCACCCAGCGTCAGGAGCAACTCAGACCCAGCTTCTGCCAGCCCTCGGGCAGAAGTACCCTCAGCCCTTCATCAACATCGCTTTCTCTGGTTGTAACAGTGCAGTCGTGTACCACCGGGGTGTGGGTCCACACGGGGTCTCGTCGCCTCCTCCTGTTGTAACACTGCAGTCGTGTGGGGCCTCGGTGTGGGGCTCCTCTGACCATCGAGGGTACTAGCCTGACTGGGGGTACAGGCCAGCTCCGCGCCAGGGTCTGAGACTAGGAGCAGACCTGAGCCCGCAGGGCCTGCTCCCCAGGACGCCAGCTGCCGCTCTGCCTGTCGAAGGCCCTCGGCTCCCCTCCCTCGCCTGTTTCTCCTCCCACACAGCCTTCCTCGCAGCCCTGGATCCAGTCCCACTTCTCCAGCTGGCGCTGGAAGGCACTCCCGGGTCCGTGGCCCTCACCACACGACTGCAGTGTTACAACCAGAGGAGGGCCTGTCCGAGGCCGTCTCCGGCCCCCTTGTCCTCCCGCTTCAAGTAGAGCAGCTTCAGATGCCCCAGGGTGTGACGGAGATGCCCTGGGGTGGGGAGGACCCAGAGCGCTCCGGGGGGCCCACAGCCATGAGGAGCCCCCTGCCCTCTGCCCAAGGAGTCTCTGGCTCTAGACAGCGTGCATCGTGTTCACGGAAGCAGGAACATAACAGACGGCACTCTTCCACATGCTGGTCAAATGGCTCGTGTTTTCAACACAGTTTCTAGGACGAAACACTCAGACAGAAGTACAGGCCTTCCCAGGTGGCCCTAGTGGTAAAGAACCCACCTGCCAATACAGGAGACACAAGAGACGCAGGTTCAGTCCCTGGGTGGGGAAGACCCCCTGGAGGAGGGCGTGCAACCCACTCCGGTACTCTTACCTGGAGAAGCCCATGGACAGAGGAGCCTGGCGGCCACAGTCCAGAAACGGAAAGCGTCGGCCACGATGAAGCGACTCAGCACTAGCGCGAGCACACGGTTACAGATTAAACAGCAAAGAAGCGGCGGGGCTGATTCGGGAATAAAGAAAAGGTAGAGGGATTGCTAGAAGCTGGAAATAACAGGGGAATCCTAAATGGAAACACGATCAAACTGAAGACACCAGCTGAGCTGCACACTTGCCGTCCACGGAACCAAGCGCTTCTGCTTTCTCACGCTGCCACTGCAGGGACAGACTACCCGCGACGCCAGGCGGGGCTGGGAACCAGAGGACTCTCCTGCGGAGGAGATGGTCAGAAACTTGCTGGTTGAGCATCGGGCTCCAGCTGGCTGGTGGGGGACGCATCTTCAGGTAATTTATAACCACCAACTGTACTACATGGGAAAAACACAGTCAAAGCGGTCCCTGATGGGAGGTGGCCCCAGGCAGTAAGGAATTCGAGCCCTCCCGAAGAGGACATGGTAAAGGCCCAGAGACATGACAGAAGAAGATTAAAAGGGACGTTGCAAAGCAAGACATGCAGGAGGAAAGAGGGACAAAGGTTTGCAGAAGAAAGATTAAAGTAGAAGCATCCCACCCCCAAAGAAGGAGAGTGTTAGAATTACAGGACATGGAATATGAAATAGGTGTGGCTGACATTTAAATATTTAGTGTACACTTTTAAAAGTATTTTAAAGCAATGTACTAAAACTGCCTCTAAAAAAGTAAGAGATTATAAAAGGCAAGTAGGTGAATTTGTAAGTTGATTTAATAAACCTTTTAGAAATGAAAAACATAGTGTTTGAGGTTTAAAACACAGTTTGTGGAATGAAAATCAGATTAGACAGAGCTGAAGAGATAAATGAAAGAAAGCATCACCCAGAAACACCANGCAAGTGTATGGAAAAAATTTAAAAGGTGATAACAAAATTCACCTTTTTCGATAAATTTGGAACACAGTACCCAGCATCTAGGGAATACAAAAACAAATACAAAATCAAGACGTGTGAAAACTGATATAAACCAAGAGTGCTTACTCCACAGACTGTCACTGCAGGAAGTCATGATGAAGTTCTGGAGAAAGAAGATGCGTGATACCAAGAGGAAGGCCAAGGACGACCACGGGAAGAGTGAGCAGAGAGGCAGGGCAGGTCGGGCAGGACGAAGACCTGCATCTCCGAATGGTACTTGGTGGAGGCGAAAATTAAATTAGGACCAACGCACTGCACAAGAATAGCATGTAAATCTGGGATGAAGTAGAGACACTTATTAAATTTTAACTTTGTCAAGTTAAATATGCATGTTAGACTTTCTAGAGCAAATACTAAAAGAATAAAAATAGAGTTTGGCAAGTTTTGAAAAATCAATATATAAAAGTTATTTGCATTTTCATAATACATGCAAGTGGAACATATAATTTAGAAATATGTAATATTTAAAATAGAAAGAAAATGACGAGGTTCCCAAGAGTAATCCAACAAAAAAATGTATAGTTTCTTTATGGCTAAAAATTGTATAACTTTCTTGAGATATTTATCTTAAAAAAAAAACTTTAAAAGTGGATAGACCATATATATGGATAGGAAGACTCAATTCTTCCCAAAATGATGTACAATTTTAATGGAAACAAAATAATCAAAATTGAAGACATTATATGTATATAAAATATGCACTTTATCTATACTTGATATGCTAATTCTAAGATACTTATATAAGTGTAAAAGGCAAGGATAGTCAAACCATGACAAACTCTTGAACGGGGAGAACGTCTCAGCATTCTTTTCAACAAATGGCATTGAAATGACTGGATAAAAGTATAAAACACAATACCACAAAACAAGTCTTAGAGCCCTGCCTTATCTTACATAAAACTTGATGCAAGATGTATCGCTGAACTAAAAATAAAATCCAAAAATATTAGGCTTTTTATAAAGAAACACGTCATCCCCAACCTCAGAGCTGACATAAGAGGATGCAGGAAGCATGAAATAGAAAAGAAACACCGGGCGGGTTAGTTTCCACCAAATTTTAGAACCTTTGCTCTTTAGAAGACGCCATCAGGAAAATGAAAGCACAATCCACAAACGAGTAAAAAAATAATAATAATAACATACACATTTTATAAAGGATCCAGAACAGAGAGAGGATATCCATCATACACACACTGACAACCAGAGAGTCAGTCTAGGAAGAAACCGGACTAGTCATTTCGCAGAACCAGGCATTCAAGCGACTGATGCAAGTTAAATATCAAGGTCATGAAAATTTGCTGACTATCATTAATTATCAGAGACGGTGTGGACTAACCCCCAAGGGAGATACCATATCACATCTCTCCAGGATGGCTAAAATTAACACAAAAAGAACCAAAACTGACCAGCTGGCCACACCGAGTACCACGAAGATGTGGAGTAACCAGAATCCATGCTTCATGGAGGAGAATTCTACCGGTCATCCCCACTTTGGGAGTTTATTTACCATGTGACCCACAATCTTATTTTGAACTATGTACCTCAACTATATGGAAACATTCATCTGTAATAGGCTCGCCCAAACTGTCTTAGCAGATTCTGTCACAACGCAATCCCAAATTGGAAACACCCCAAATGTCCATCAACAGGAAAAATGGGAAAACAATGGCAGCATTTTCAGATGATGGATTACCACTCAGCAATGAGATAGTGTGTTTTTGATACTTCTAAGATTAATACCAAAAAAAAAGTTACATGGAGTAAAAGAAACCAGACATAAGAGAATACAAACTTTTAAGTCCATTTTTTACAAATTCCAAGAACAGGGAAAATTATGTAGTGACAGAAATTAGGATGCAGGTTGCTATGGAGACAGAGATTGACTTGGGCAGGTCCAGAGGAGTCTTCTGTATGATGGAGGCATCCTGTATTTCGAGCAGGTGGGGTTACCTGGCTGTGAAGGTACATCAAAACTCATCAGAATTTACTCTTAGGATCTCTGTGTTTCCATATAAATGTGTCTCCTAAAAATGTAAGCAAATGACTCTTATGAAGGATAAGCTCTATTTGATAGAACCACTTGTTTNCAGGTGGGGTTACCTGGCTGTGAAGGTACATCAAAACTCATCAGAATTTACTCTTAGGATCTCTGTGTTTCCATATAAATGTGTCTCCTAAAAATGTAAGCAAATGACTCTTATGAAGGATAAGCTCTATTTGATAGAACCACTTGTTTAAGCTTTTAATTTGAGATAATTGTCAGTTTACACATAATTGTAAGACATAATCCAGAGAGATTCTGGGTAACAGTTTGCAAAACTATAGAACCTCATCACAACCAGGATATTGATAGAGAGAGAGTCAAGACAAGAGGCATGTCTACCATTCCAAGGACCCCTGATGCCACCTGGTTACAGCCCCGTCCACTTCAGAGCTGCTCCACTCTTCCCTAACTCCTGGCAAACACTAACCTGCGCTCCATCTCTGTAATTCTAGGAGTGTCATCTGAGTGGAATCAGGTGGCCCGTGGCCTCCATGGTTGCTCTTTGACCATGTGATTCTCTCGAGGCTTGCCCAGATTGATGTGTGTGTCGGGAGGTCATCCTTCTTTACAGTTAAGTGGTGTTTGGTGGGTTTAGAAAAGGCAGAGGAATGAGAGATCAAATTGCTAACGTCCACTGGATCATAGAAAAAGCAAGAGAATTGCAGAAAAATGTCTGCTTCATTGACTACACTAAAGCCTTTGACTGTGTGGATCACAACAGACAGTGGAAAATTCTTAAAGAGGTGGAAATACCAGACCACCTTACCTGCCGCCTAAGAAACCTGTATGCAGGTCAAGAAGCAACAGTTAAAACTAAACATGGAACAATGGACTGGTTCACAATTGGGAAAGGAGTACATCAAAGCTGTATATTGTCACCCAGCTTATTTAACTTCTAAGCAGAGTACATCATGCCAAACACAGGGCTGGATGAAGCACAAGCTGGGATCAAGATTGCTGAGAGAAATACCAACATCCTCAGATGTGTAGATGATACCACATTAATGGCAGAAAGCTAAGAGGAGCTAAAGAGCCTCCTGATGAAGGTAAAAGAGGAGAGTAAAAGCAACTTAAGACTCAACATTCGAAAAACTAAGATCATGGCTTCTGGTCCCGTCATAGCAAATAGATTGGAAAAAAGTGGAAGCAATAGCAGATTCCATTTTCCTGGGCTCCAAAATCACTGCAGCTATGAAATTAAAAGACACTTGCCCCTTGGGAAAAAAGCTATGACAAACCCAGATAGATTATTAAAAAGCTGAGACATCATTTTGCTGACAAAGGTCCATTTAATCAAAGCTATGGTTTTTCCAGTAGTCATGTACAGATGTGAGAGTTGAACCATAAAGAAAGCTGAGTGCTAAAGAACTGATGCTTCCAAACTGTGGTGCTGGAGAAGATGTTGAGAGTCCCTTGGACAGCAAGGAGATCAAACCAGTCAATCCTACAGGACGTCAAGCCTGAATAGTCATTGGAAGGACTGATGCTGCAGCTGAAGCGCTAATAATTTGGCCACCTGATGCAAAGAGTTGACTCATCGGAAAATATCTGATGCTGGGAAAGATTGAGGGCAGAGGGGAAAGGGAATGACAGAGGAAGAGATGGTTGGATGGCATCACTGACTCGATGGACATTTGAGCAAACTCTGGGAGACAGTGAAGGACAGGTAAGCCTGGTGTGCTGCAGTCCATGGGGTTGCAAAGAGTTGGACATGATTTAACAGCTGAACAATAGGTATCTCATGGTAAGGGTACATCACAATTTCTTTAACCATTTATCCTTGGAATGCCATCTGGGTTTTGTCACATGCTTGCCTATTATGCATAAGGCATCTGTAAACACCCATGCACATGTTTTTGTATAAACATGTTTGCATTTCCCTGAGATAAATATCCAGAAATTCAATTTCTGGGTGATATAATAGTTTAACTTTTTAAGAAACCATCAAGTTGTTTTCCAGAGTGCCTATACAGTTTTTTATATTCTTGTGGAAGAAATCGGATTTCTCTTCATCCCCACCAGCATTTGGTGCTGGTACTTTAAAAAGAATTGCCCATCCTGATTGATGTATAATTGGTGGTTTTAATTTTCATGTTCTGAAATGATCATATTGTTGAACTTCTTTCACGTGCTGGTTTGCCATCATCTATCCTCTTTCCTCAAACGTCTCATATCTTTGCTCATTTTCTAACGGGATTTTTAAAGATTGTGTTATGAGTATTCTCTATACGGTTTACATAACAATCCTTTGTTGCACAGTTGAAATTGGCAAGCATTTTCTTTTAGCGTTTAACTTGTTCATCCTCTAAACACGATCTTTCATAAAGCAAAATATTTCAGTTTTGTTAAGTTCATTTTTATTATTCTTCCCTCCTTTGTGTCATATTTTTCATGTCGAGTCTAGGCATTCTGTGCCTAGTTCTAGCGTGGGTTTTTTTCTTTCTTAAAGTTTCATAGTTATTATTTTATGGTAAGTCCGTGATGCGCTTTGAATTAATGCTTGAATAAGCTTCGAGATTTTGATCAAGGTTTATGTTTGTTTGTTTTGCTTGCATTATTTCAACTGCTCCTGCACCATTTATGGAAAAGGGTATCTTGCCTTCCTGAGTCACTTTTGTACCTTTGTCAAAAATTAGCTAGGCAAGCAGAAACAGGTTGAATGTCTGTCAGTCGAAGAGTGAATAAACAAAATGAGGCCTATCTGTACGACGGAAGCTTAGCCGTAAAGGCGAAGGGAGTAGTGACCCCTGCTACCACGCGGGTGGACTGTGGGAACAGACCGCTAAGTGAAGGGAGCCGGTCACGAGGGGTCGCATGAAACATCCAAACCACCCAAGTCTATCGGGACAGAAGGTAGACTGGCCGTTGGTTAGGGCTGGAGGAGAAGTAAGGGTTGGGAGGGATAGCTGAGTAGTTGGGGGTCTTCTCTAAGGTGATGAAATGTTCTAAAATTGGTGAAGTGGTCATTGCACGTATCTGTGAATATGCTAAAAAGCACTGAGATGCACACTCCAAGCGGGTGATGTATTCTGCATCTCAGTGAAGCTATTAACTGCATTAAAAAAAAAATCCTGAAATAGACCGTTCTCCCCTGAGTTGCTGTCCCGGCCATTGTAGGATGGTTAGGAACCTCTCTAGCTGCTCCCCAGGGGGTATCAGCAGCAACCCTCCAAGTCATGCTCATCAAAAAATGTCTCCAGACATTGACAAATATCCCTTAAGACGAAACATCCCTCCACCCAACACCAAGATCCAAAGTCAAAGAATAAGAAAATAGCAAAAAAAAAAAAATAGTAGAACGTTGAAGCCACGTCCACAGACTCACTGTCAAGACAACCACAGCAGCGCCATCCTGGGGAGACTCTGGAGCGGGGCCAGGAGTTACCCATACTCCAGTGAGTCAGCGCGTGTGTAACCTGGAGCAACAAGGACCACTTGGTGACCGTCCCTTAAAATCTGGCTTCCTCCCTCCCTGACCGAAGNGACTCTGGAGCGGGGCCAGGAGTTACCCATACTCCAGTGTGTCAGCGCGTGTGTAACCTGGAGCAACAAGGACCACTTGGTGACCGTCCCTTAAAATCTGGCTTCCTCCCTCCCTGACCGAAGCCCCATCTCGCTGTGTCCAGCAAGCAGAGGACCCTCAGCCTTCCTGCTGCTGACTCATGACAAGGTGGGCATGACCTGGACTCATGACAAGGGACAAGGTGGGCATGGCCTGGACTGATGACAAGGTGGGCATGGCCTGGCACTCTGCCCTGAGTCAGCACCATCCCAGTGCTGGCGGGCTGCCTCTCCCGGCTCACTCCACGGCAAGACCCGGGCTGTGGGCTCCGTTTGCCATGGTGAGGCCCCCCTGACAGACTCAGCGTCCTGCTCTGAAGGGGAGTCCAGCCTTGTCCTCTTCCTCTTCCGTCCTGTTCATTCACAGAACATCTCCACTCTCAGGGACCATCCGGCGGCCTTCCTGCTGCAAAGGAAAGGCCCTCCCTTGAATGACATCCAAAAAGGAGACTTCCTTGTTCAGAAACCTTGAGGAAGAGTGTGAGGCTGCAACAGTCCACCGAGGATGCCGCTCCTGTCATTTCATCTGAACTTGACCTTCCTTACGAACAAGCATTGCAAAGCCATGCTTAGAGATTGATGAGTTGCACTATACGAATAATTCCATTTTTACTATCAAGTGGCAAGATGGTTTTAAATAACATCGCTCATGCTGCTGTGGACGTCCCCGGGGAGCCTGCTTCATGAAGGGCCCATGAATAAAAGATGCAAAAGCGGACCCCCCTCCTGTGCTTGGCAGAAGCTAGGGGCGCGGGGGAGGAGCTGGGGCCTCACACAGGGAGCCCGTGTGCAGCCGTCCACCTGTCCCACCCCAGAGGGGTGTGCGTTGCCCTGAAGATGGCCGAGGCAGCCTCTTGCTGTGAAAGGATGCTTGCTTCAAGGCCAAGTCCTCCTGATGGGCATGGGGTGTCCCATAGATTCTTCCTGGAAGACNTGTGCAGCCGTCCACCTGTCCCACCCCAGAGGGGTGTGCGTTGCCCTGAAGATGGCCGAGGCAGCCTCTTGCTGTGAAAGGATGCTTGCTTCAAGGCCAAGTCCTCCTGATGGGCATGGGGTGTCCCATAGATTCTTCCTGGAAGACTCAGCCATGGCGAAGCAGGGGGAAGCAGGACAGAGCATCCTAAGTAGGACGGCACCGTTCTCTGGAGGCCTCAGCGCAGAGCACGTGGTGTCGTCACAAGCGGACAAACCTGCCTCGGAAGTCACAGAGAGGAAGAATGGGTTTGAAGCCAGCCTAGTCCAGGCTATGGTTTTTCCAGAAGTCATGTATGATGTGAGAGTTGGACCATAAAGAAAGCTGAACACCAAAGAACTGATGCTNAGACCCCCGTTAAGCAGACGGCAGATGCTGGCGGAGGAAGGGGACGAGCTGGAGAGAGGGACCCTGGGACCCACAGAGCACGATCCTCACGCTGGGGGAGGGCGGAGCCGGGCAGCAGGTGCAACTGCTCGCAGAGGGCTCACCCCCCGGAGCACAGCCGGAGCCGGTCCCGGGACCGGGATGGGGGCGCTGTCTCCTCCCGAGGCGTCGGCCTTCACCCAGGTCGGCCAGGCCACGTCCTGGACTCACAGCCACTTCTGAAGACGTTCTCCCCCTGGTGTCGTGGAGAGAACCCGAGAGGCAGCAGAGAAGGCCCGGGACCGTGTCCCAGCCCCGCTGGACTGGTGCCCTGGGCGTAGTGCAAATCTCTGAGCATTGCTTTCTTTACTTAAACATAACCAGTACTGCCAGCCGGCCTGGCCAGCAGGTGGACACATGGGTGCATGGACCCACTGTGCGTTCCGCCCTCAGCGGTGTGATGGTTTCTGATGGTGGGATGCTCTCCTGCCTCCCGGCCACAGCACCCCACAGCTGGGGCTTCCGCCCGCCACACTCCCACCTGGGCTGCAGGTCAGCGAGGCTGCAGGTGGTGGGCATGTGGAAGGTGGTCTCTGCACAGCGCCCGCTTCTGATGCAGCTCNACGCTCTCCTGCCTCCCGGCCACAGCACCCCACAGCTGGGGCTTCCGCCGGCCACACTCCCACCTGGGCTGCAGGTCAGCGGGGCTGCAGGTGGTGGGCGTGTGGAAGGTGGTCTCTGCACAGCGCCCGCTTCTGATGCAGCCCCTGGAGTTGGCCCATGCAGCGTCCATGGCCCAGCAGATGAGGCCTCTGAGTCACCCCTGGCTGGGGAGCACCGGCCCGCGGGAGCCCTAAGGAGCCTGGCCTCCGAGGACCAGCAGTCCCGGTGCCCCCTCCGGAGCAGCTGCCACCAAGGCCTGGTAGCCCCACACCCACCTTCCCACTTGGCAAAGGCCTCTGCTGCTCTCTCCCATGACCCCGCCTGAGGCTTTGGTCACTCAGCTTCCACCCAAGTGAGCCACCCAGCACGCGGGTTCCAGGGCTTCCTGCCCCCAGAACCTCCTCCCCACCCCGCTGTGGCCGCCCCTTCCACACTCACACGTTTGGCCTCGTCATCGCCGAGAGCCACCATCGGCTCCTCTCAGCCCGTGCTGCTGACCCCCTGCCCCCGGCCCCCTCGAGGGCTGCAGGCTCTTCCGCCCCATCCACATCCTCCCCGCGCCCCCGCCAAGCTGCCTTCTCCCGCATCGCCGCCAGTCACCCCTCTGCACGTGCCCTCCTGCGTTTGCCCTCTTTTGGGCCAAATTGCCCCCTGGATTCGCCCCAACCCAGGTCTCCTGCTTGCCGCCCCTTTTCCTGAGTGTGGCTGAGGGGCGCCACACCAGGCGGAGCGCTCTCACTTTGGATCCAGGACCCAGGTCATGTGGCCTGACCGCCGACCAGGAGCCACCCTACACCCGCTGCTTCTCCCCGTCCTTTGCAACTGGGCTGCAGCCCCGGGGGCGCTGGGCTCCCCTCCAGCCCCGGCGCCTCCACCGCGCGCTCTGCATCCCCTGCGGGGAGGCCGGGTCCAGCTCACCGGCGCCCCTGCAGCTCTCGCCTCATCCTGCACCAGCCCAGCTTCCTTCGCCTCCTTGCTCCACCCTCCCGTCCGCGCTCACACTAGAGGGCCTTCCCATTGGGCACAGCCAGGCCACAGCGCTACTTGGTCAGAGCCCTCTCATGCTTCCCCAGTCCCTCCTCCCCCCTCTCCACACCCCTTTCCGAACGGCCTCTCACTGGCCCTCTGTGGCCAGGCGCCCACTCACCTGGAGCCACCCCCTTGCCCTTGTCTCTCTCCTCTTCCACATCTGCCTGGTTTTCCCCGTAGCACTTACCACTGGCTGTATCACGGCCCTTGTGTATTTTCTGTTTCTTGTCTGTTTCTATGCATGGAGATGTCAGCTGTACATTCTAGGAGGAAACAGACATTGTTGTTGCTGGATTACTCGTATCTTCACACGTTATGTATTTGTTATTTTGCAACAGTTGCATAGGTTGGCGAGTGGTCCTGTGATCTGGGCCAGTTTTCTGGCTGCATTCACTCAGGACCCTCTTGGAAGCAGGGGTTTATATTGTCTTTCCTTCCAGGTTGTACCGCCAGCACCTTGGACAGCACCGGGCACCAGCAGCTGCTTGACGTGTACACTTGCTAACGACGGAAGCCTGGCTCAGATCCACCGGCCGCGAGGCTTTCTTTTCGCTGCAGCCCACTTATGCATCCTCTCTGAACTTTGGGCAGCAGCTTCCTCTGCCATTGCGTCACTCACTGACACAGAAGTCAAAGGGGTCTGCGGCCCTAGAGCCCCACTCGTCTGCTCCTCTGTGCTTAGCCGGAGATAATAAGCACGGTCACTGCACCGACTTGAGGCCGAAAGTCACAGGGCAGCTCAAGAGCCATCTAGATCATCGTTCAGAACCTCTTCACCGAACATTCGGACACATTTTTATGGCAGAGAATATCTGAAGAGATTTTTCACTTTCTGAGTTTAAAAAGAAATTTGTGGTTATTTTCAAAGTCACCTTATTAAAATAGAATCTGAAAGTGCTTTGAAGCAATGCCAAACACGGCAAGCTTCCCATTTACTGAGGCTTTTTTCCCAGCCTGAGCCAACACTTTCTCTTCTCCCCTTTGCCACGTAGGGGGAAAACTGTCCTCCCTCCAAATGGGCTTATCTCAGCCCACGGCAGCTTATAGCTCAGTGTCAGGGAGAGAACTCTTCCCTTGGAAGTGTTTCAGCATAGAATTGAGGATGACAGCTAGAAAATGCCCTGAACGCGCCTCTCCCCACCCTGCCCAACGGTAGTGAAATGTGGGGCCGCCAGCCAGAAAGAGACACTTGGATTCGTAGACGGGTTTCCACCCCGAACTCAAGCTCCCACACAAGGCGCATCAGCAGAAATCCCTTCTCCATTCCCATCCAGACTGTGCAGGGTTGCTCTGGGGCCATGGACCAGCCATCTCTTCATTCTAGTGTTCAGTGTTCTCAATCTCAAAATTACTAGCTCAAAATTGGGAGCTTGGGGTTAGCAGATGCAAAGTGCTATATGTGGGATGGATAAATAACAAGGTCCTACTGTGAGGCATGAGGAGCTGTGATTAATATCCCGTTAAGCCATATATTTACACACACACACGTATATAAAGCTGTATCACTTTTCTGTACAACAGAAATTAACACCACATAGTACATCAACTCTACTTCAATAAAAAAAGAAAATATGTAATAAAAATGGGTTTACATTTTTAAAAATGGAAAATGTGCTGTGTCATTGAGCTGCAGCATTAGACAGTCCCTCTCTGAACTGTTGTTGAACTGTTTTCCTAACACCGAGATTTTGACGAGTGGGAATTTGACAAAGGTCAGCCCAGAAGAGCAATCTCAGGGCACACAGGTTCCCGGGACACTGGTCAACCAGATCTTAAAGGCTAGAAACTAACCTTGTAAATCCCGCAGGGCTGAATGTACTGGGCACCATTAAAAAATTTAAACTAAGAGTGGATTACCATGACGTAGGTTTTTTGCTCCTTCAGTGAGGATAGTTTCTAAAAACATAAAAGTTCATCCAGATGCGTGGCTGACATCTGGTATTTTTCCCACTGGCAAAATCGCAGCTCTCATGTGCTTGCATTTCTGTGTTCATAGACTCTGCTTGTTATCAATTCTCTTCCAGCTTGAAGCTCTGAGTGACGGATCCAAGCCCTCACTAAGCTCCACATGGACCTCAGTTATCCTGGCCCTGCCCTCACCGTCGGCTTGGTGCCAGACCCCGAGCAAATGGTGATTAGCGCGGATGACAGCACTCTCAAGACGCTGTCACACGCACGATTTTAGACAAACTGCGATGCTCACGGCTTGATCGGGGAATGCCCTGGAGTTACCCTGAGTCGTGCGTGCAGCTCATTATAGTCATGGTTTAATGTGGCATCCTGACACCTCTCGAGGCCAGTCGAGCCGTCCCACATTTGGGCTTCCAAATGACTGTCACGGGTTCAGGAGATGGAACGTATTTTACTTTGCCAAGAAATATTGAGTGAGCAGAACCTCTCCTCTTTGCTAACTGTTTGTCAGGCACTTGAGAATCAGGCAAGCATTCACATCATGGCTCCATCATTTCGCAAAGATAGTCTCTGGTCTTTAATTTCCAGATCTGCTCAGGCAGGCCCTGTAGTTACAAATGAAAGTGAGGTGAAGAAATGTGAAGGTATATTCTAAAGAATCAGACCAAATTATTAGTTATTGCAGAGAGAGACGGGGGAATGGGATCAGAAATGTGCTCACAGGAAACCACGGTTTAACAACAGAGGAAAGAGCGGGAAAGCTGCCTTCTCTACAGAAGCTTTAAAAATCGAGTACTGTACATTTTCAGGGCAAATGTGTCCACTCAGCATAATCGTGCTCGTCTTCCACATTAACAAGGAATATCCTGCTGATTTCTGGCTCTGAAGATCACCGTCAAGCATGCTCGGGTCTGAAGAATGTCTTGTTTGCCCCAAGAGGGAAGGTTGGTAGGCTGTTTCTCCCCCTTGCACTTGTAGCTTTGTCTCCCAGCTTTGTTTCAACAGCATAAAACATTCAGACGCTGTGGATGTTGGCGAAGGGTCAGAACAAGGGAGGCCCAGAGGAGATCGCGGCAGCCCTGTCTGCGCTCCAGCTGCCTGGTCATCAGTTGCTTGTGGCTGCAGGAATGAGTGGTGCCTCTCTGCCACCCAGGCCGGCACCCCCCAGCACCAGCATCCCGCCTTCCTGCCCACAGTGAGGATTTGGCCAGTGAAGACGTGGTCCCCTGCAGGAAGAGCAAAACACGCGGCAAACCCTCATAGGTACCACAAGGGGGCGCCACATTTGAGGGCTCTCCGCGTCCTTTTGTGTTTTCCTTTCCCAAAATTGTGATTTGAAGTCTCCTAATAGAGTCAGTTCCCACTGGAAAATTTCAAGCGAATGAAATGAGAAGCACCCTCCTTAACTGCAGACATGTGACAGTTTGGATCGTATGACCAGGCAGCCCCTCAGTTTTTAACCCTCTCTGAACCAGAGAGACTCCCGGCAGCGAGGGCGGCCGCCGAGGAGGCCGGCCGGGGTGGCCTGCCCCCGTCTGCTCTCCGCACGAGGCGCCACGTCTCAGCGGCTTTCCGTCTTGGAGGCAGTCGACTGTCGCCTCACATGGTCTGCAGCCCTCCTGGATTTTCTTTTGAGGTTGAGAAGAAAAGGCACTTGGTGGAACTTCCACAAGCAGATGATGTCCCTTCTGCTAAGTCCTGGTTGGAGTGTCGGTGCTCAGGGGGCGTGAGAGCACCAGCGCGACAGCGGGGCCGCTGCCTGGCCAGGGCCGTCCGTGGCGCACGAGGCTGCTCGGGAGGCGGTGGTGAGGTGCGCGCAGGATGAGCTGCCCTGAGCAGAGCGCCCGCCGGGACCCCCACGCTCCCGCCCGGCTGAGTCTGCAGGGGGGTGTGTGCTTGTGTGCATCTGTGTGCGCATGTGTTCATGCCTGCGGGTAGGTGTGTGCAAGTGAGTCCTTATCGGTATGTATGTATGTATGTGTGTGTATGTGTGTGTGCACGTGTGTGTGCTTGTGTGTGCATCTCTGTGTATGTATGTTTATGCCTGTGGGTAGGCATGTGCAAGTGTGTCCTTATAGGCATGTATGTGTGTGTATGTGTGTGTGCACGTGTGTGTGCTTGTGTGTGCATCTCTGTATATGTATGTTTATGCCTGTGGGTAGGCATGTGCAAGTGTGTCCTTATAGGTATGTGTGTGTGTGTGCGCGTGCACGTGTGTGCTTGTGTGTGCATCTCTGTGTATGTATGTTTATGTCTGTGGGTAGGTGTGTGCAAGTGTGTCCTTATAGGTATGTGTGTGTATGTGTGTGTGCACGTGTGTGTGCTTGTGTGTGCATCTCTGTATATGTATGTTTATGCCTGTGGGTAGGCATGTGCAAGTGTGTCCTTATAGGTATGTGTGTGTGTGTGCGCGTGCACGTGTGTGCTTGTGTGTGCATCTCTGTGTATGTATGTTTATGTCTGTGGGTAGGTGTGTGCAAGTGTGTCCTTATAGGTATGTGTGTGTATGTGTGTGTGCACGTGTGTGTGCTTGTGTGTGCATCTCTGTGTATGTATGTTTATGCCTGTGGGTAGGCATGTGCAAGTGTGTCCTTATAGGTATGTGTGTGTGTGTGCGCGTGCACGTGTGTGCTTGTGTGTGCATCTCTGTGTATGTATGTTTATGTCTGTGGGTAGGTGTGTGCAAGTGTGTCCTTATAGGTATGTGTGTGTATGTGTGTGTGCACGTGTGTGTGCTTGTGTGTGCATCTCTGTGTATGTATGTTTATGCCTGTGGGTAGGCATGTGCAAGTGTGTCCTTATAGGTATGTGTGTGTGTGTGCGCGTGCACGTGTGTGCTTGTGTGTGCATCTCTGTGTATGTATGTTTATGTCTGTGGGTAGGTGTGTGCAAGTGTGTCCTTATAGGTATGTGTGTGTATGTGTGTGTGCACGTGTGTGTGCTTGTGTGTGCATCTCTGTGTATGTATGTTTATGCCTGTGGGTAGGCATGTGCAAGTGTGTCCTTATAGGTATGTGGGGGGGGCACGTGTGTGCTTGTGTGTGCATCTCTGTGCGTGTGTGTTCATGCCTGCAAGTAGGTGTGTGCACATGTGCCCTTATATGTAGGCGCACATGTGTGCCTGTGTACACATGTGTGCCTGCACGTTGTGTCTCCGTGCACACATGTGTATGTGTGTGTGTGTGCATGCATGAGTGTGTGCACGTGTTCCATGGGGAAGGGCTGTGTGTCGATGATCTGAGCATATGGAGGGGCAGAGAGAGGGCTCCCAGGCGCCTTGACGACAAAAGCTGGGCCTTGCTCACTGTGGACCTGAGTACTGCCCCCAGTGATGTGAAAGCTGAGTGAATAAGTGAGTGTGTGGAGAGAGAGCAGTTCCAGAACCAGACAAGACCCGCACTGCAGTCTCTCGTCCTTTCATCTGGAGAGAGACACTCCTCTCGACCATGCTCCAGCCCATCCGACACCCTGGAAAGAGAACTGCCACCAGCACCCTTAGGAGCCCCACCTCAGAAGATGCCCACTCACATCTGAGCTAACTACATTTTGAATCAAAATCTGAGATCTGTTCATGAAGGTCAAGCCACCCTCTAGTCTCCCACACCACTGGGAAGAAAGTAACAGGCAGAATTGTGCATGGATAAGGTGAGACACTAAAGGATTAAACCAAAAGCAACTTTGGCAGAAGTGTCTGCTTAATTAAAACTAAGCTCCAGCACCAGTAAACTATGTGTGTCCCATTTAAAACAAACCCAACATAAAAATACTCCTGATTCACGTAGACAACAAATTACAGGGCAAGCGTCTGCGTCAGTTTTTCTTGTCTTCGTGAAGCCTCATTCATTCATTTGTTTAGCAAATATTCCTAAACACACACTGGGACTATAACAATAAATAAGACAGACACAACGCCTGTCCTTAAGGAGCCTGTGCCAGAGAGGGCGAGGCAGACATGCAGACAGGCAGCTGTAACAGAGTGTGACAAAGAGACCCGTGAGTGCTCAGCAGTGAATGTGGCTTTGGACCCACAGTAACAGCAGGAGGCCAGAGGCTCGGAGGAAGATCAGCAAGGTGGGTATGGAGGAAAAGAGCACTTCCCAGAGGCAGAGATGCTGGGTGGTACTCAGAAGAGGAAGCTCTAGGTGTTCAAGACAGGTGTATTTGTCAGCATAGGTGAGGTTATGCTGCAGCAACAAACGTCTTCCACACCTCAGGCATTTGCAAGCAAAGTTGGATTTCTTGCCCATGCAAAGTGTAATGTGGTTCTGGGAACTGTCCAGGTCAGCTTTCCTTCAAGCTGGAGACTCAGCAATCAGAGATAAAGGCCCGACCTAGAAGTGGCACCACTCGAACGCTCTTTTAGTATGGTGAAGGTGAACAGCTTGGGCTGGTGGTGACGCATAACAATTCTGCCCCCACCTAATTTGAGCTCTCCTGGAAGGAGATCAGTCCTGAATGTTCATTGGAAGGACTGATGCTAAAGCTGAAACTCCAATGCTTTGGCCACCTGATTTGAAGAACTGATTCACTGGGAAAGACCCTGATGCTGGGAAAGGTTGAAGGCAGGAGGAGGAGGGGACGACAGAGGATGAGATGGTTGGATGGCATNGGACTGATGCTAAAGCTGAAACTCCAATGCTTTGGCCACCTGATTTGAAGAACTGATTCACTGGGAAAGACCCTGATGCTGGGAAAGGTTGAAGGCAGGAGGAGGAGGGGACGACAGAGGATGAGATGGTTGGATGGCATCACCGACTTGATGGACACAAGTTTGAGCAAACTGCAGGAGATGGTGATGGACAGGGAAGCCTGGAATGTTACAGTCCATGGAGTCACAAAGAGCTGGACACAACTGAGCGACTGAACTGAACTGGAAGGGTGCTCAGCACTTGTTAAGGAGGAGGAAAGGACTGGCCACGGTGACGGGCAGGAATGTCTCTAATAGCAGGAAGCACAGAGGCATGAAGCCGCCAGACAGAGCCCAGGGCCTGCGCGTGGCGACGGGCTGTGCCGGGGAGACACGGCCGGCTGTGAGGCTGAGGGCTTGGCACCTCCAGGAGCTCTGGCTCACCGCGTCAAGGACCCCTAGTCTATGACTGGAGCAGGACCAGCCTGGACAGTCCCACTGTGCCCGGGAGACTTGCCCAGTGCTCAGCTCTGGAGGCCGATGGGAGGTATCTTTTGCTGAAGTTGAGTCTCATCAACATTTGAAAGGAAAAAACATGCCACTTTTATGTAGGAAGTATTCTGGCTTCTTCCACCTCGATTTTCATCTGTTCAGTAATAGTCGGACAAGAAGTGGTTTATGGAAATCTGGTTCAGATTCAAAGACAATCCTGTGGGCGAGGAAGGGGGTGCTTGGAGGAGGCTCTGTTGCCAGAAGACAATTACTTATGAAGAGAGAGACTTCGGGACCACCGCCCCTCACAGTCCCTCCCCCAAGCCCCCACACGTGGAGGAGGGCCAGCTCCGCTCCTGAGCTGCCTCTGCTCTGAACAGAGACACTTCGCAGCCCAGCAGTCCATCAGGTCAATCAGCTTTGGACTCAAAGCCATGGTTACTGTTGAGTTTCTTCTTTCTAGGGGAGGGCGGCTATCCTGTCTATGGAGCCCCAAACAGTTGTTGGTGAAGAAGGGGTGCCATCCATCAAGAAACATCATCACTACTTTCAGGACCCAAGGAATGATGGGGTTCCAGGGCCTTAGACTCAAGATCAACTGGACCCGTGATGCTCACTGGCTGGGGTGCCATCGTGTAGGAAGTCCTTGTCTTTGCTGATTCCCAAATGGTTAAAGCTCTGGGGTAGTGCTCTTGAGAGTTTTAATGGTTATATTTGTTCTAGATTACTCTTCTGGCAAATGAAACAGAATATCATTCAAACTGGTGCAGATTTGCACCAGGCATCATTTTAGCCCTTTGACAGATTCCGCGGCTTCTCAGTCTTACAGGGACGTGAGGTTCGTTCCTCTATTCACTCTTTCAAGATAGTTTGGGCCCCTGGGCTCTGATTCCAGACAGGAGGACACGGAGGAGCGTCCCACACTGCACCTCCGGCGCCTGCCTTGCCGGGAGGGGTCCTAGCAAGCTTTGTCCCCAGCGGGAGGACGGCGGAGGCTTCCCTCTGCCTGCTCTGCCTCTTTGCCTGCCGCACTGAGCTCCCTCTCCCTGGATCCTCTCCTCTCCTGGGGTCCCTGGTTTCCAGACTCTTCTCAAACCACCCCTCAGGACAGTCTACGTGGCCTCTCCCAGCCTGGCCTTTCCCAGTGGGTGGTTCTCAAATCCATGCACCTTGAAGGATACCTTCTCCCTACTGACCTCACCCACATTAGCCCCCAAACAGCTCTGGTCCTAACCTCTTGACCCCCTCAGACCCCCAGGCTCTGTTGGGCCCCAGCTGCATAGCCGACACCTCCAGAGCCTTTGTCTTCTTCCCAGACCCCGAAACATGTGTCCTTCCAAATTCCTACTCTGATCAAGACCCCATAACCTCCCAAATGCCTCCTCCAGACATTTCAACACCATCACGTCTACACACTTGGCCCAAGTCGCCCGCCTCTCACCCATCTAATTCACCCCTGGGTCCCGAGCACTGTGTCAGTGTCTCGCCTACCGCCTCCATCTGGCTGCCTGCAAGTCCAAGCTGGAGATGACAACCGGATTCTCCCAGATGCGCACTGTGGCCCGCTCCCTGCACATCACCTTCTGCATGACCTCTAAGCTAGAGTCATTTCTATCCAGCCAGCACCTCGCGTGCCAGGCCACGCCACAGCTCTGCAGGGCCTGATGCCCTCCCAGCACCTTCGGTGTGGCCTGTGTGCCACTCCGCATCCCGACACCCCCTGGGGTCCTTCTGGCCCTCCCCCACCACCTGCTCTGCATGAGTCCCCGCCGGGAGCTCCTCTCTGCGGCCAGCCTGCGTCCTTTCTGTCATCTGCAGTCTGATTCCTCCTTCAAGATCCAGGTCAGACGCACCTTTCTAGTGGGGTCTGTCTGAACACTCCAGACAGGGGCAGCCAACCCCTGTGATGCCTCTCAGAATGACGGAGCATCCCTCTAACAGGCGTGCATGGTGGACGCCCTTGCCCTCTTGCTGTGGGCAGCATCGTTAGCTGTATCTAGCTCAGAGACACCAGGCAGCACCTATTACGTGTCAGGGACCTGAAGGTGAGCCAGACATGGCCCCGCTCCTGAGAACTGACTGCACACTGACTTTTCTAGGTGTGGAGTCTGAGAGCCAGACTCTGCCTTCTGAGCAGCGGAGCTGCCTCGCTTGGTCTGCTGGTGGAGGAGGCAGAGTGCTCCTGCAGCTTCAGAGCTCAGGCGGCAGATGACACTTACTCCCTGGGCACGGCTTGTGGTCCCTCCCTCTCTGGACCACAGCCGCCAGGGCGCTCACAGCCCAGCTCCGCCACCCCCTGCGCCTCTGAGGGCAAGTCAGGGACCTCGTGCTGGCTGTCAGCTTCCCCCCAGCCCACGGGCACCAAGGCTCTTCCTCCGGGGCTCTGCAGGGTTGGGAGGGGAAATATTTTCTTTACAGGGTTGAAATGAATCTTTGAGTCGCGCTGCTTGGCAGCACTGCATTCTCAAGCTGTTCTATGTTTTCTTGGCTGCGTTTCTGACATGTAAATTAAATTATCGCTTCTGCTCCGGATAATTTTCTGTGTGTGGTTCGCAAAGCGAGTGCTGTGTGAAAGTTAGTTCTACACAAGAATTTTAAACGTCTTTCACATTTTACTCCTTCATGATTGGAATGATCATTTTTCCAAAGTAAGCTGCCTCATTTCCTGCAGGATTTCCCTCCATCCTGGGCAATGGGCTGTGTGCCGTGCTGCGTTGCATAGCTTAGGACTGGACATCGAGGGCTTCTGTCACTTGGCTGGGATGGCTCTGTGTGTGTGTGTGTGTGTGTGTGTGTGTGTGTGTGTGTGTGTGTGTTTGGGGGAGGCTAAGTGAAGAGCACTCCTCCTAACATCTGAGATGAGAGGGTTCTAGAGCCTTCTCTTTAGTGTGAAATAGGGAAGTTGCAGTAAAATAATTAGGCCACCATTAAACATTTAGCAATGTTAACAAAAGCAAAACATTTAATTAAGTAGGCAAATCGGGTCTTCTGCTTTGCCAGATAATTGTAACATTTGAAAAATAGAAATGAAAAGTCTTTAAAAGAAACAAAAAAAGCATGAACTGGATGCAGAAACTTCCCAGGAGCTTCCCAGGTAGCACCAGTGGTTACGAACCCAGCTGCCGATGCAGGGGGTTTAAGAGACGTGGGTTCAGTCCCTGGATTGGGAAGACTCCCTGGAGAAGGAAATGGCAACCCATTCAAGTATTTTTGACTGGAAAACCCCATGGACAGAGGAACTTGGCAGGCTACTCTCTAAGGGGTCACAGAGAGTTGGACAAGACTGAAGCAACTTAACAATTTAGCAGAGGCAGAAACACGGAGCTTGAGCATTTGAAATTAGAGTTAGTGATGTCTGAACTAAGCTGCTTTACTTAGCTGAGTGACTTGAGTGAGCGCCAATCTCTTCATTTAAAAAATTGCCATACGGAAAACTATAATTCAAAAAGACACAAGTACCCCTATATTCACAGCAACTCTGCTCACAATAGCTAAGAAATGGAAGCAACCACTATGTCCACGGACAGATGAATGGATAAAAAGAGACGGGGTACATACATGCAATGGAATAGTATTCAGCCATAAAAAAGAGCAAAGCAATGACGTTTGCACCCACGTGGATGGATCTGGACATTATCTCACCAAGTGGAATAAGTAAGAAGAGGACAAATGCCACGTGGTATCACTTATATGTGGAATCTGGAGCACGGCACAGACACACCTTTCTTCA
>SJYV01051957.1:0-10621 GCA_006410875.1 Neotragus pygmaeus | reverse complement strand
AGCCCACCAGGCTCCCCCGTCCCTGGGATTCTCCAGGCAAGAACACTGGAGTGGGTTGCCATTTCCTTCTCCAATGCATGAAAGTGAAAAGTGAAAGGGAAGTCGCTCAGTCGTATCCGACTCTCAGCAACCCCATGGACTGTAGCCCACCAGGCTCCTCCGTCCATGGGATTTGCCAGGCAAGAGTACTGGAGTGGGGTGCCATCGCCTTCTCCAATGAAGAAGTATATATATGTATAATTGAGTCACTTTGCTGTATAGTGGAAATTAAACACATTATTAACCAACTATATTTCAGTAAAACTTTTTAAAATTACATTACAAACGCATAGTGATCAAAACTGTATTGAACTGGCATAAAAAAGATACAGAGACCAGTGGAATAGAATAGAGAATCTAGAATCAACCTAAGTCAAAAAAACATAAAGAAAAGGCAAATGATAGCCAAGTTATTAGATCAAAATTTCAGATTTATAACAATTTTAAAACAGGGACCAATTTTTCCCTTTACAATGAAAAGAGAATGAAATAGACAATGAATTAAATAATTGTGTCCTTTACCAACATTCATTGCTTGAGTTGTGGATGAATTTTTACAAAGCTATATAGTACTGGTAACTGAATTTCTTTTGAAATGAAAGGAATGCTTCCCACAGTCAATAATTAAATCATTTGCATACAAATGATCTAAACTTAAGTTCTATGGAAAGAAAAAAGAATCTGTAGTGAAATTTTCCATAAAGCAAATTAATAGTATTTTATGCATATTAAAAACATGAATCGAGATATTTGTTTTAATTGCAATCAACAGTGTTAGGTAAATTGGCTGCAAAAACTAAGAAAAACGTGATCATCACTTTGTTAATATTGGTACATTTAGAGCTGCTTTTCAATTTATTCAATACTTTGAATTCAAAGTTAATAATACTTAGTTGATATTACTGTTAGTGAATTTACTTAACTTGGACAGATGTAGTTTTAAAATTGATAAGGTTTGCTTCAAAGTCAAATCAATTCTTTGAAGCAAAAAGATGAACCAGTTTTATAAATATGAATGTGAACATTAAAGGAAAATAATTTTTTGATACTCAGTTCAGTTACTGGAAAAATTTTTAAATGTGTTTGAGACAACTTGGGTATGGGAATTTTTTAACTGTAAATTTTATGAACTCTAAACATAGATCGAGTATTTCTGATAAAAATTTAGCATCTGAATTGAGATGTGTCAAAGAGTAAAAAAACACACTGGCTTTCAAAGACTTCTTATGGAAAAAAAAAAAAACATTTCATTAATAATTTTTATATATATCATACATTTAAAAGATCATATTTTGGATATACTGGATTAAAAATTTTTTAATTATTTTATTGTTTCCATTTTACTTATTTTAATGTGGCTTCCAAAAAAGTTAAGTTATATATGTTGTTTGAGTTAGATTTAAACTGACAGTGGTAAAGCCTATGTATAAACACTATGCCATGTGTATGTGCTCTGCACTCTAAGTTGCTTCAGTCGTGTCCAACCCTGTGCAACCCTATGGCCTGTAGCCCACCAGTCTCCTCTGTCCATAGGATTCTCCAGGCAAGAATACTGGAGTGGGCTGCTATACCCTCCTCCAGGGGATCTTCTTGACCTAGGGAATGAACCTGTATCTCTTGCATCTCTTGCATTGGCAGGCGAGTTCTTCATACAAGCGGGACCTGCAAAGCCCTAAACGTTAAGCCATATCTAGGGTTAACTGCTCCTCACCCAAAGACTCCCAGAGTTCTCCTTCCTAGTGTTCCTGCCAGTATCCATGTAAAATGGACAGGTCCCATCTCCCTAGTCTGACTCCATTCCCTATTTCCTCATCTGCTTTTTAGAAGATGGGCGCAGCATAATTCTTTCATTTTCAAATTTTATTAATTTCATCAAAATTAGATTTGTATAATAACTTATAGAATCATACAATTCTATGAGATATCACCAAAGACATCATTCTCTTAAAATCCACCTACCACATCTCCTGCTCGAAAACAATCCCTTTAAATTATTTTAGCTGTTTTTCTTGTTATTTACCTCTGTATATTTAAATAAGATGCTTATAATTTCCTACTTCTTGAATTTTCAGTTGTAGGCATTTTCTACAGAAGATGAGGATTTAGCTATTACCTGCTCCCATTCCTTTCCCATACACACACTATCTCTACCACCACAGACATGCACGCAAACCTTGTCCTCAGATCCTCGCAGTGTAATCACAACACATTTTTGTTTAGATCAGTACTCAGCCTTTGCATTGTGAAGACAATGGCAATGATATTAATAGTTGAGCCATGGCTACGTATAGAATACATCCTTATTTTTCATTCCTTGCACATTTTTTGGTTTTCCCTAAAGCAATGATTTTCTTTTTTGCTTACTTTTCAGTGTATTTCAACCCAATTTCTCCCTCAGTAGTCTAAATCTGTCCTCTACCTACTCACACACACAGGGGTGTTCCAGCTTTTCCTTTACTTGCATTGTCTTCTCTTGGCATTTTCTGACCTGCTTCACAAGACCTGCTCCACACTCTCTTCCTATGACTGCATTTCATCAAACCATTGAAAATGCCTTTGACCTCTCTTCCTGGATCCTGTGTCTTCATGCTCTTACTTTTGTGAAACACGTTATTCAGTGGCCTCCTGAGAAAGTATGCATGGGGCATAATTTTTCTGAGCCCGTGAATGTCTGAAAATGTCCTTGGTTTAACCTTCTTCTTCATTGATAGTTTGGTCATGTATAGAAATCTAGATGGGAAAATACATTCTCATAAAAATGTAAAGATATTGTACCACTATCTTTCAGCTTCTGGTGGTGCCGTGAAATCTGATTCTTCACAAGTAACTTTTTTTCCCCTCTGTCTGAAAGCTTATAAAACTTTTTTATTCGTCAATATTGGTAATTTGGTAATGATATGTCACATCTTTGCCATTATTTCCTAGAATTCCTATTATTCAAATGTAAGATCTAATGGGGGAGTTCATAATTTTCTTGCATTTTCTCTCTGATTTTATCTCCATTTTTCTGCATATCTTTTTTTTCTGTGTTTTTCTTGTTTGCTTTATTTTTATGGACATTTTTTCAACTTCATTTTTCCAACTTTATAATGAGTTTTCATTTACATACCATAATTTTAATTTCCAAGAGATGCTTCTTATTCTCTAATCATTTTTAAAAAGTAACACTCTTAATTTTTTAATCCTATTCTACCTCAGAGAATATTAATAATAGGCCTTTGTATTTTCAAAATTTTTGCCTTTCTGGAAAATCTCTCTTACTTTTGTTTCTCTCATGCACCTTATAGGTTTTCTCAGATGTTTCCTAGTCCTCAACTCTTTCTTCATATTTAATATTTTTTTTATTGGAAAACTTATACAGATAGGTGAGACTTGCTGACTGTGATTATCAGAATACCATCAATGATATTCTGTCTGGGCCATCTCTTTGGGAAAAGGTTAATGCCAGTATCTTTAGGACTTTTCTCTTAGGCTAGTAGAAGTCATGAGAGGAGACTCTTCTAATCTCTTGTCTAAAGAATCTAAAGCGTGCTATCAATATTATAGAACAGATTTAGTGAAAAGGGTTGAAGAGGTTTCAAAATTCCCCCCATAAATTTTCACTAAACATTTACCCTCAGTTGTGCCCAGCTTCCCATAGTCTGCAGTCCTCTTGCTACAGAGAACAAATCTTAAAACTTCTGCTGTGAGAGCAGGGTGCTGTCACAATAACATGTAGAGTTGATGGGGAGATCCAAGGCTTAATTGATTTTCAGACAAACTTTAAAGAAGTCTTCTCTTTTTAATCCTATCTTCATTTTCAAAGGCACCTAATATCAGTTTCTGAGCCCTTTACCAGACTAAGCAACCTGCACTCTATTTCTGGCTGTCTGTATAAGCTTTGAATTTTGTCAGATTTTTTTGTGTGTGCCTCACTTGAGATCATCATATGGCATGTCTCTTTTATTGTGTTAGTGTGGTGAATCACATTGATTGATTTTTTTATTATTGATTTTATTATTATTTTAAAATAGTTATTTATTTGGCTGTGTCCACTCTTAGTTTCTGCAGGCCAGATCTTTGATCTCCACTGTGGCATGCAGGATCTTGTTTTTAGTTGAAGCATGCGAACTCTTTTGTGGCATGTAGGATACTGTTCCCCTACCAGGAACTGTACCCGGGCCCCTTGCCTTGGGAGCCTGGAGTCTTAGCCACTGGACCACCAAGGAAGTCCCCACACTGACAGATTTTAACTCTTAAACCAGCTTTCCATTCTTGAGACAAACCCCACTTGCTCATGATATATTGTTTTTTAGTATATTGACGGATACAATTTATGAATATTTTGTGAAGATTATTTACATCTAACTTCTTGAGAGATTTGATAAGTTTATCTTTTTATAACATCTGGTATTTCTGTTATTAGGGTTATACTGGTTTCATAAAACAAGTTGAGAAGTTTATGTTCTAAAGGAGTTTGTACAAGATTGATATTATTCTTTAAATTACTCTTTTATCAATTTCAGTAAACTGTTTTTAGTGAATTTTAAAGTTTCATCTAAGTTGTCAAATTTATTGGCATAAAGTTGTATAAAATAACCCTTTATCATATTTTAGTGTCTTTGTGGTGGTGGTTTTGTTGCAGGAAGGAGGGCCCCTTCCAGGGCCCCAAACTGGGCTCTTGTCTAACACTCAGAAGTGAATTGTCCGAGGAGACACATGTGCTGACAAAGCAAGAGGTTTTATTGGGAAAGGGCACCCGGTTGGAGAGCAGTAGGGAAAGGGAACCCAGGAGAACCGCTCTGCCACGTGGCTTGCAGTCTTATGGTGATGGGATTAGGTTACGGGTGGCCTTTAGCCAATTATTCTGACTCAGAGTCCTTCCTGGTGGTGCACGCCTTGTTCAGCCAAGATGGATGCCAGAGAGGATTCTTGGAGGTATTTGGACATATGGTGTCTCCTTTTGACCTTTCCTGAACTCTTCTGGTTCAGTTCAGTTCAGTTCAGTTCAGTTGCTCAGTTGTGTTCGACTCTTTGCGACCCCATGAATCGCAGCATGCCAGGCCTCCCTGTCCATCACCAACTCCCGAAGTTCACTCAGTCTCACGTCCATCGAGTCATTGATGTCATCCAGCTATCTCATCCTCTGTCGTCCCTTTCTCCTCCTGCCCCCAATCTCTCCCAACATCAGAGTCTTTTCCAATGAGTCAACTCTTCGCATGAGGTGGCCTAAGTGCTGGAGTTTCATCATTCCTTCCAAAGAAATCCCAGGGCTGATCTCCTTCAGAATGGACTGGTTGGATCTCCTTGCAGTCCAAGGGACTTTCAAGAGTCTTCTCCAATACCNTGAATCAACTCTTCGCATGAGGTGGCCAAAGTACTGGAGTTTCAGCTTCAGCATCATTCCTTCCAAAGAAATCCCAGGGCTGATCTCCTTCAGAATGGACTGGTTGGATCTCCTTGCAGTCCAAGGGACTTTCAAGAGTCTTCTCCAACACCACAGTTCAAAAGCATCAATTCTTTGGCACTCAGCCTTCTTCACAGTCCAACTCTCACCTCCATACATGACCACAGGAAAAACCATAGCCTTGACTAGACAGACCTTAGTCGGCAAAGTAATGTCTCTGCTTTTGAATATGCAATCTAGGTTGGTCATAACTTTTCTTCCAAGGAGTAAGCGTCTTCTAATTTCATGGCTGCAGTCACCATCTGCAGTGATTTTGGAGCCCAAAAATATACCTAGGAAGTCCCTATATCACATTTTAAATAAATTATCTTTGTTTAAAGATTAATAAGATATTATGTGTGATTATAGCTGAATAACTAAAGATAAAATTACAAGACAGCATTTTTAGATTATGGCCCTACTGAAATCTACCAATCTCAATGATTTATAATTTTAAAAACAATTAATTTTCATGTTTTGCTATAGAGTTATTATACATGTCTGATCAAACATCTAAGGACTTGAAGTTATATAACCAAAAACCGAATGCCAGATCTCCTAAGCTATCAAGGATGATCATTAAAGTTACACAAACTATGAGAGGCAAGGACAGAAGACAGTATTGGGCCATTTTTCAGAAGATTTTGGGAACTTTTAAAAAGACTTACTGCCAAAATCAAAGAAGATAGTATATATCTGGTGGTGGTGGTGGTTTAGTCACTACCGACTCTTGTGTCCGACTCTTGTGAACCCGTGAACACTGCCCACCAGGCTCCTCTGTCCGTGGGATTTCCCAGGTGAGAATATTGGAGTGGGTTGCCATTTCCTCCTCCAGGGGATCTTCCTGACCCAAGGATCTAAAGATGTATTCAAAAACTAATCTAAACGATATATAGTAATACTATGTCACAAAAAAAGAAATATTGGTTTACAAACATATGTTTTTTTAAAACCTATTCTCTATAGTTCTCAGATATTCCGCCAAAGAGATCTACAATACATAGTACCTGGAGTTTCAAGTGACTTTTAAAATTTAAAAATGCATATAAGTTACATACTATATCATTGACATAATTTAAATGCAAGCAGTAAGCTTATGTATGCATCTTCACAACCCAAGTATATCATTATTATTTTTTATGGAGACTAATATAGAGAACTAAAATTTTCCATGAAAATATAAATGGACATGAATAGACACTTCTAGCAATTCATGCTTGTATTACTGACTTTTATGAGACGTTTATCAGATAAAAATGGTACATTTTCAGGTAGAATGAGGTGTATAAATGAACCTCGATTGTCTGACTTGCTTTAATATTTCATTGAGCCTTTTTAAAAAGAAAAATCGTTAAGGACTTATATCTCTATATTACTAGTAGTTCCATTTTTTTACCTTTGGCACTTCCTTTCCTGCAAAATCTTTTTCTTGTATAAAGAGCTATATAATATATAGGGGTAATACAAATGAGAAAGGTACAGAGGGTAAGGAGTAGAATAAGAGTCTGTTCACAGGTATTAAATGAAATAAATGGGTAATTAGTCACTTAGTATTAACTGAATAGATCTTAATTAGAACTGCACCAAGAAATGTACACAAAAGATCTTAATAACCTGGACAACCACTGTGGTATTGTCACTCACCTAGAACCAGACATCATGGAATGTGAAGTCAAGTGGGCCTTAAGAAGCATTACAACCAACAAAGCTAGGGGAGGAGATGGAATTCCAATTGAGCTATTTCAAATCCTAAAAGATGATGCTCTGAAAGTGCTGCACTCAATATGCAAGCAAATTTAGAAAACTCAGTGGTGGCCACAAGATTAAAAAAGGTCATTTTTCATTATAATCTCAAAGAAAAGCAATGCCAAAAAATATTCAAATTACTGTACGACTGCGCTTATTTCACAGGCTAACAAAGTAATGCTAAAAATCCTTCAAGTTAGACTTCAGCAGCAGGTGAACCTAGAACTTCCAGCTATACAAGCTGGATTTAGAAAAGGCAGAGGAATCAGAATTCAAATTGCCAGTATACATTGGATCATGGAGAAAGCAAGTGAGTTCCTGAAAAATGTCTGCTTCATTGACCATGCTAAACCCTTTGACTGTGTAGACCACAACAAACTGTGGGAAAATCTAAGAGAATGGGAATACCAGACCACCTTACCTGCTTCCTGAGAAACCTTTATGCAGGTCAAGAAGCAACAATTAGAACTGGACATGGAAAAGCAAACTGGTTCAAAATTGGGAAAGCAGTATGTCAAGGTTGTGTATTTCTACCCTGTTTATTTAACTTCTATGCAGAACACATCATACAAAATGACAGGCTGGATAAATCACAAGCTGGAATCAAGATTGCAGGGAGAAATATCAACAACCTCGAATATGCAGATAATACCACTCTAATGACAGAAAATGAAGAGGAACTAAAGAGCCTCTTGATGAGGGTGAAAGAGGAGAGTGAAAAGCTGGCTTAAAACTCAACATTCAAAACATTAAGATCATGGCATCCGATCCCATCCCTTCATGGCAAATACATGGGGAAACAGTGGAAACAGTGGCAGAGTTTATTTTCTTGGACTCCAAAATCACTGCAGACAGTGACTGCAGCCATGAAATTAAAAGATGTTTGCTCCTTGGAATAAAAGCTATTACAAAGCTAGTTATCTTATTAAAAAACAAAGACATCACTTTGCCAAAGAGGTTCATATAGTCAAAGCTATGGTTCTCCAGTAGTCTTGTATGGATTTGAGAGTTGAATTATAAAGAGGGCTGAGGGCCGAAGAACTGATGCTTTCTAATTGTAGGACTGGAGTAAATTCTTGAGAGTCCCTCAGACTGCAAGGAGATCAAACCAGTCAATCCTAAAGGAAATCAACCCTAAATATTCATTGTAAGGAATGATGCTGAAGCTGCAATACTTTGGTCACCTGATGCAAAGAACTGACTCATTGGAAAAGACCCTGATGCTGGGGAAGGTTGAGGGCAAGGGAAGAAGGGGATGACAGAGGATAAGATGGTTGGATGACATCAGCAGATATGAGTCTGAGCAAACCCTGAGTGCTAGTGAAGAACAGGGAAGCCTGGCCTGCTACAGTTCATGGGGTCACAAAGAGCATGACATGACTTAGCAAGTAAACAGCGACGACAACAACATAACTGTACCAAACCCTGTGGGAGATGTTAAAGATGTCAAGTACATTGTCCCAGCTGTCAAGGAGTTATTTATTCAAAAATATCAATTATTATGATTATGGATTGATCATTGTCTAAATACCAGGCACAGTATTAGCCTTTGAAAATTCATGTCTAAATGGCACTGATTCACTCTGTAGTAATCTAAATCTCAGGAGAGAAACAAGGCATAGATATTCAGAAACAAAAGCTGAAGCTGCAATACTTTGGTCACCTGATGCAAAGAACTCACTCATTGGAAAAGACCCTGATGCTGGAGAAGGTTGAGGGCAAGGGAAGAAGGGGATGGCAGAGGATAAGATGGTTGGATGACATCACCAGATAGAGCAGAAATTAGCATTGTGAGCTTTGGTAGCAGTCCCACCAGAATGTGAGAACTATCATGGGAGGGGAGCACAGGACCCAGTAGGTGGACAGTCAGTGAAAGCCTCCTGATGGGGTGGAAACTTGGGGTGAATGTTGAAAGGTGCCAATGAAGGTAGCATGAATAGCCAGGCACAGAGAATAGTGTAAGCAGAGATGCAAAGTTACAGGAAACATAATATCGGTTAGAACTAGCAAATATATGTATATGACTAGGCTTGAGAGCAAGAGATGAGATTTAAGCATCAATGTATTTAAACATTCATTCAAGAAATGTATATTGAGAAGTGACTACCGGCCAGCACACTCCCTAATACTGAGGATACAGTGGTGACCTAGAGAATCTCTGCCTTTGTGAAATTTAAGATACATCAGCTCAAGTAAGATTAAGTTAAGTAATTACAGAAATCAGTAATTATTTATAATAATAACAAATTCAACAAAGGAAAAGCACAAGATATTTTAAAGGTATCTAATTAGGGGAGATACCTCTCATCCAAGATAAGGAGCAACAGCTGTGCTTTGCTGGAGCAGCCATGAAGAGATACCCCATGCCCAAGGTAAGAGAAACCCAAGTAAGGTGGTAGGTGTGGCAAGAGGGCATCAGAGGGCAGACACACTGAAGCCATACTCACAGAAAACTAGTCAATCTAATCACACGAGGAACACAGCCTTGTCTAACTCAATGAAGCTAAGTCATACCCATGGGGCAACCCAAGACGGGCGGACATGGTGGAGAGGTCTCACAGAATGTGGTCCACTGAAGAAGGGAACAGCAAACCACTTCAGTATTCTTGCCTTGAGAACCCCATGAACAGTATGAAAAGGCAAAATAATAGGATACTGAAAGAGGCACTCCCAGGTCAGTAGGTGCCCAATATGCTACTGGAGATCAGTGGAGAAATAACTCCAGAAAGAATGAAGGGATGGAGGCAAAGCAAAAACAATACCCAGCTGTGGATGTGACTGGTGATAGAAGCAAGGTTTGATGCTATAAAGAGCAATATTGCATAGGAACCTGGAATGTCAGGTCCATGAATCAAGGCAAGTTGGAAGTGATCAAACAAGAGATGGCAAGAGTGAACATCGAAATTCTAGGAATCAGCAAACTAAAATGGACTGGAATGGGTGAATTTAACTCAGATGACCATTACATCTACTACTGCAGGCAGGAATCCCTCAGAAGAAATGGAGTAGCCATCATGGTCAACAAAAGAGTCTGAAATGCAGGACTTGGATGCAATCTAAAAAAGACAGAATGATCTCTGCTCGCATCCAAGAAAAACCAAACAATCCAAATCTATGCCCCAACCAGTAACGCTGAAGAAGCTGAAGTTGAACGGTTCTATGAAGACCTATAATACCTTTTAGAACTAACACCCAAAACAGATGTCTTTTTCATTATAGGGGACTGGAATGTAAAAGGAGAAAGTCAAGAAACACCTGGAGTAACAGGCAAATTTGGCCTTGGAATGTGGAATGAATCAGGGCAAAGACTAATAGAGTGTTGCCAAGAAAATGCACTGGTGATAGCAAACATCCTCTTCCAACAACACAAGAGAAGACTCTACACATGGACATCACCAGATGGTCAACACC